>JAAFCE010008833.1:36850919-36862776 GCA_013389805.1 Trigoniulus corallinus | reverse complement strand
TGTGTGTGTGTCTCTGTCTCTCTCTGTGTGTGTGTCTCTGTCTCTCTCTGTGTGTGTGTCTCTGTCTCTCTCTCTTTCTTCCAAATATAGACTATAAATATTTTAAACTTATTACAAAGATTATGTTACAGTCTTCACTAATTTAAACTAAAGCCCTGCAGCACTCTAACCTTCCCGTCCTTCATCACTAGCTTTCTAACTGACCATAGTCATTTCTCAAAGTGTATGTGGTAAAAAAAACAACTCTAAAGTTGTTTTGCTTCCTCCTGGCAACCTCTTTGACGCCATGTTGTCATTTTCAAATTCCTTGGTCTGGCACTATCAAGGACTATGAGAATCTTTTATCCTTGCTCTAGGGCTATTCGTTCTTTGACTTTATCACTGGTCAGACTACTTAATTTCAGTGGTTGTTTTATTGAAAAAAAACCTTGCATGTTTCTAAATTAAGATTCTGAGAAACCGGAAAAAATTTGGCCCACCAAGACACTAATTACAAAAAAACTGAACACAAAACACAATCAATAAGACAGAAGAATGGAATGCCGACTAAGTGTTGCTCGCAATAGCCATCTTACCCCACCCTGAATTTCTTTCAATCTACGAATTATCAAATATTTAAGTTGGGTTGGAGAATCCGGAGAACACGTTAAAGAAAGCTTAAATATTGGAGAGGCGTACAGTAGTGGTAGTTTTATATCTAATTTTAATTCAAAATATAACTCGTATGTAATTGTACTGATGACGTTTGTATTCTTCACCTCGTATGGCCGACCGCACTCGCATGATTCTTAGGATCTCCAAAAGTGTCGGGTTGGACTGAAGCCAATCTCATTTCAACTAACAAATCCATAAAATGCTCAACTAGACGTCCCTGGGTTCTTGAGGAATGGATGACAGGCTAGTTGCTGTTTTCAATGAATACCTGACCTAGTACAACATCATGTGAAACTTCTGACGACATGCAGGCACAATATATAATTCAGTCATTACAAAATTTTTTTCTGGCGTCATCATGTACCACATTTTCATCTTAACTGCTGTTGGCGACTTTGAATTCTTTTCTTCAGCCATTATTAAATTCTCTTCATGTAAAACAGATCGTTTAATGGACTCGCATATTCTCGTCTGAGAGACATTTATTATTTAGAGATACTGTAATATTCACATGTGTGTTCTAATATAAATTTAAGGCCCATTGTCCTTTCTCGTCCTAACCAGACGACTAGAAGGGTTGTAACGTTAGTTCAGAAGCTAGTCATATAAAACAACCATTCAAAATTTTATCCATGAGTTCCCAATGTCTTGTGCTTTCTATTTTATACGTTTCTGTCGTTTTCCTTCATTTGTCCAGGTTTTGTTCGTTATTCTCGGATGTTTGTGCAACTTTTAAAATAGGCAGTGCTACTTGATGAAGAATAATGAGTAACCTTTACCGGGACAGATGTTGTGCAGTAGTAGGATTTCAATATGATGTGCAGTACCTTGAAATACTCGACAACTTGTCAATCAACATTTTTCCGGAATTATTGTTTACGGTACTTCAAAGGGGAGAGGGAAAGGACTTTTATAAACTCGTTTCCTGATTTATAAACTTAACCTTATGCCTGTTTACGTGTGTTTCATATTTTTAAATTAAGCTGTTGCTAAGCAGAATCTCCTGTCGTTCTAGATGCACAAATACTTCTGCCCCGTGTTGCATTTACTGGTCTTCACTTGGATATTATTACTATTAATAGTTTTGCCATATGTTGAAGCATCGCAAACACGTCAACAACATATATTTTGAGGGAAGAATTTCTGATAAGATTTTGAAGAATAATTTTATAGGACATTTATAAATAGCTCAATGCAGCACTTTCCACAAACTTGGTCAAATTGCTTATTAGATTAGGTACATTCTTAGAAATTTGATAACAAATATTGATATCAGTAGTTGTATAGCCATGGGTTTGGGACGATAAATTGCAGTATAGCAGTTATTTCAAATTTGCCTTTAGATAGTATTCTTGGAGACAAATATCACTAATATTATCGCTATTGGTTATTGGTACTGGCAGCATTTACAAGAAAAGCAACTCCTAGCCTTTTTCCTGCCTATGACAGGGTCGGGTACCCATCTTCAGTGCCGTAACGGGGGTATGAAGCGCCTGTAGCAAGTGTCTACCTTGCGCTTGCCCATAACCCAATAATGACAAAAATCTTAAACATTTTGCGCTCCAAACCCAGTTCTGCCCGTGGCGGCCGCCTTCTTCGCCATGCCCTCGTTACGGCCATGCCCATCTTGTCTCTCTGAATGAACACAAGGGCGACCTATTAGTGTTTTTCCACAGCTGGTTGCCGACCAAAGCTGCAATCCCTATGCTTATTTATCGTCGGTTCCACCGCCGCCAGGTGGGGACGAGCTCCTACACCTGAAAATTTTGCCTCATCTACCCGTTGCATAGTAAAGAGGGTTCTTTGACGTGCAAATGCCATTGTACACCACACGCGACCTTGGTTTTACTTCTCATCCGAAAGAAGGCGCACTCGGGGTCTCTCTCTCGCCCGAAAGAAGCCAGCCCATCTCAGTCCAGTATGGAACCTAGATCTACTGATGCGTTACCGAGCGGGCTATCCACTGCTCCAAAGAGTGGGTTTCAGCATTTACAGAAAGTTTATATAAAATAAGGAGAATGAATGAATGGATGAGTTCCTTAGATTGGTAAATATCAAAGAAGTTGAGAGTAATACTAGCCCACTCTTTCCATTTCGGCAGTTGTGTTGCTGCACGACGACTGAATTTGGCATGTTTAACATTTATAAAAACTCAGAGGTATCAAATTCAGCCTAGAATTCAATGTTCGTACTGCATTTCTAGTTGTAGGAATGCCTTATAAAAAAGCTTCCTATGGCTACGCTATCAAATATACATTTTACATATGGCTTATTGGGGCAGACAGTTGGATACGGTGTCGTTGAGCCTAGTTGAGTAAATGTGAGGCTCACGGGGCTTATTTTGTGGAATACGAAAACCTGAATGAAAAGCGCCTTATTGGTTGTCCTTCCTTTATCCCTAGCGTTACTACTATAATAAGTTCCGTTTTTATATTACACCACAATAGGGACATTTTGAAGTAGTTCCTATTGTTACCATTTGATGTTTACGTACCATTCTCTCAATTTTTCAATACTGTTAATCGAATTATTCCCTAAGTCTTTAGAGAAGGACGCCTGCTGCTCTTATACTACAATTGTGCTCAAAATACGATCGTGTCCTTGCTGCGACATTTGAAATGACCACCTGGCGATCGTTTCCCTTGGGTGGATGTGGGCCATTCGTCGTTGTGTGGCTTAAGCCATCAGGGGATGGGGGAAGGTTAAATGATGGGAAAGAGGGGGACAGAGGGACGATGACTGAGAGAGAATGTTGCCTACTCTTTTCTCTCTTTTCTCACACAAACGGCACGTGTAACCTTCTGTTGAAGCACCATCTGCCTATCCTGAGGCGTTTCTACACAGGGCAGGTGCAACTTTTGCACAGCCACGCGACCTCTTCTTTCTACCTTCCAGTGAATCTAAGTTGTTGCTGCTCGCTTATTTTCTTCATTCTTCAAAAAACTAGATACAAGGACTTAAAAGTTGATTGAAATTATTATTCCCATTCAGCTAGATGTCTTGGGGCAAATCTTAGCCGAATTTGGCACCCTACTTGCATACCGATATTCTAACGTCTTAGATTGGGAGAATGAGAACATAAATTATTCATCTAAGCTTTTTTAAACGTTGCCTATGTAATGATAAGTTAGTATTCAGCTTGTTGACTGTTTTTTTTCCTTTCAACGCATTTTAGTAAAAAAAAAAAAACCTTTAAGTCACAGCCCCGCCTTTTTCAAATATTCCCTTAAATAATGCGTGCACTAAAATGCAACGGCCTCACCTCATAATAACCTATTGGGATCTTTAAACTAGTTTATAAAGTTTCCAAGTAACTAATCTTTCGAGCAACAGCGAGTCAATTTTCGTCTTCTTGGTCGCAGCATGAAATGAGTTTTATGTGCTTTTAAAAGAATGGTTCAAATGTCTTGAAATAACAAGCGATTTGATTCCATATGCACTTCAAAACAATCTTCTGCATTGGAAAGTGATCTTATTTCTCCTTTATTTTGTTATGCGTGTGGAGATCATGTGATCACAATCCAAAAATGTTCTACCAAAAAGGATTAATATAAATTTCTCTTCCATTTCTTTGACATTTCATTTTTGATTTCTTTTTGGCCCTTCAATTACAAGGTCATTTAGAGCCCCGTCCACTGCGTAGTTCTAATGCAGAGACTGCACAGACACGACGATTTTTGGGTATTAGCGGTACCCAGTTTTTCCAGGCGGCAACCCATGTTAGTACTAGCTGGGGTTACGTTTGACATTTGAAACAGTCCTGAAATTTTCTGCATATTAACCCTTAGAGTAAACGGTGGGCTATGATCTACACATGGTGGTAAACAGCAATAAATAATAGTCAGACTACATAAACCTTAATTTGGACAGTGATAAACTAGGTTTATATCAATGTAATGGGTAGTCCAATCGTGTAGTTCATAAATAATCATATCCACAATGCAAAATTTGAAATGATCCTTCAAAAGAAATCGATTTGGAAATTTATAACTTCATTAAGTCGCGACTTATTCAATTGAATACTCGCGTATTAATTTTTTGAAATCATTCATTAAATAGTAAAAAGTACAAACTTGTTGACGAGACATTTGAAACAAATATTGGCTGACATGAAGTTTCTTTTTCAGTATTTGCATGCTAAAAGGATATTTGATATGCCGATATCTGGATTAGTGATGAAATTTTAAAATCGTACAGAATGATGGCAAACAACAGATAGGATGAAAGAAAAAGGAATTGTAATTTATTACAAGTCATAAAGCTGACAGCCTTTAGAGTAACATTTCATTTCTTCCAATAATAATGGTGCACATCAGTAAAAAAAGAGGGAACTTAAAAAATGTCGTCTTGTTTTAAAAAAAAATCGTCACATCCTCGCTGGCGCATCTATGAGATTTTTGCCCCGACTATATATTATTTTTAGAGAAAGTTAAAAGTTTGAGGTTATTTTCCAATGCTAAGCGACCAATTTTAATTTTGTTTTTTTCTCGATTTCAGTTTCCAGTTTGATGCTAACGTCTTGCAACTTTAAGCGTTGTTTGAACCGTTTATCATTTTGGTAATGGCTCTTAAAAGTAGCGTAGTATGTTATATATGTATTTGTATGAAAACCTACTCATTCCAATTTTTTATGTCTTTTAGTTTCCTTATTTTATCCGGTTATTTCTTTTAAAAAATGACACTCATCTCAGATTTCTGTCTTCAATCTCTTATTGCCACATATAGCGACATATCCTATACTTATCTGCCCCATTCCATATCCCACTTCAATATAAAACCTCTCCTGTCTAATACTTACAACTCGAAAATTATTAACTCTCTGAAATCTGGCACATTTTTACTGACTTTGGCTATTATATCCATTTATATCCTACTGAATATAAATAAAATTATCAAAATGAAGGCCATCCTTTTAGGAATACTGACGCATTATCTTTTAGTATTTATAACCCTTCTTAATTTTAAAAACTTTTTTTTGCCAATTATAGATAACTTTCCTTTCACCTCAAACTGTCCAAAATAAATTTATGAAGCAGCAAACATTCAAAAGTGTACCTAAATTGAAAATCATATTTTTCGGATTCACTGAGACCGCATTTTAATACAGGTAATATAAAATATGATGCACGCAGTCAAATGGTTGAGAACATCAATAAACTCTCAAACCATGAATTTATATTTCTTTAGTTTTGACGAAGTTAGCTCTGAGTGCAACTTTGAGAGTTTCATTTCAATTTCTTCTTTAAATCGTTAGCTTTATGGTTGAGATGAATAATGTAAAGGTTACCTTGTGTGTTGTAATGGTTTATTTGCAGAAGTTTGATCACAGGTATCATTTTTATAATCTGTGTATTGCAGATGTTTCAGAACTACGTAATAACATTTTTAATGTAAATACATCACACTACGGTTGCTAATTGTGCCATGTTAGGGCAGGTGAAATGTCCCTTGCTGTAGTTTCTAAGATCAGTCACTAGATTCGTATAATAAAAACATCTGCTTTTTCACACAGCAGCATAATACCTGCCTACTATTTGTAAAATGTAATTACTTTACGGTGGCTATGAATTTAAGAGACAGGTAATTGTTTACTCACCCTGAAATGCTCCTTGAAGGAAGATCACAATTAAGAAGATGCTCACTTTGAATTTAAATTGTGAGAGTGACCACTGACGACTCCTCCTTCTCCTCGAACAGTGTATTATATGTGATGGAAGATGTAAACAGTTACAACTTTTCGTTTCCATAGTTTTCGTTTAATATTTTTGTCTTTATCCACACTGACTTGTCAACAGCGAAATGAAATATTTTACACGAAATTTGCTGCGTGCAAACTCTAATATATTCAAAATCACTATGTATATATCACTTACTGTAAATCACTAACAATTTTATTTGGTATGTTATCACCGTTTTCACTATGACGTACGAGAATAACAATATTAATAGTAATTATTGTTATTTACGGAATTGTTGAGAGCTATACACCCAATGGGTGCACTTGGGATAGAGCATCATACAAAACTGAGATGATGAGATGAAGGAGGAGGAGGAAGATGAAGAGGATGCCACATTGCTCTGCCTACTTACTAGTACAACAACTACTGTTATTATACTTAAAAGGCATGCGAGTGTGAGTTTGGCCTTGGCAATTTAACGTGCGCACTGACTGCACCGCACTGCACATTTGAAACAAACACGCTGCTCAAGAGACGATTCAAAACAGGACAAGTGACGCGAGCACGAGGCTAATGTGATAAACTACCACCAGGTGGTGTTCTACAACTGGTGACTGTTCATCTGAATTACCCACAAATCGTTCGGATGTGGCGAAGCCGGCATCATCTCCATCATCATCATCATCGCCATCATTGCCGTCGACGGCGGTGGCGCATCCTGCAGCTGCTCATCGCCATCCATGGACAGCAGCTGTTCCTAGCTGTACAGCACGAAAACTCAACCAGCCATGCAAGAGTATTTGAAAACAAGTCAAGAGGAAAGTAACCGGTTTCCCGTTCTTTCTCTTCAGATATTAATAAAAAATGGTGGACGACCGACAAAAAAAACACGTCACAAACATATCCAGGAATAATCTAAAACTGGTTTCAGTTGTCGTTATCCTTCTGGTTGTGTTTCGCCACATCCTCCCCCCACTGACGGGATAGAGGTATAGCTTACGACCTTACGTGGTGACGGAGGTGTAAAGAAGGGGAAGAAATTTCAGAAAGACGTAGTAGTGGTGTATGTGCGTGTGTTTGTGTCTGGGCCTGAATGAGGATAGGGGAGGGAGGTTTTCTAGAAACTCATTTGTTTTTTGTTCCCTTTTATGGTCAAATCAGGCGGGAAGCTCAACATCAAATAGAAAGGGAGAGAGAGAGAGAGGAGTGTTAGGGTGACGGCGACGAAACGGGACTTTAGAAAAGCCGAGAGGGGAGAATCAAAAGAAAGACATTGAACAATCGTAGGCGTGGGAACCGACAATACATACGTCTGTCAGACTTCCACTTTTGATAACCACAGCCGACTGAGTATCACACTAGCCCCTTCCTACTCATCCCATAGCATTGCGTATTTCTAGTGTTCCCCCCTCCTCTTTCCAAAACAAATGACAAGAACTCCTGGTTGGAAACAAACGCTACGAGCCGTGTGTCAAAGTTAAGAGATTCCCACACTCTGGAAGCTGCTACTGCCACGAGTGCTGCTACTACTACTGTTGCTCCTCTACCTATAGCTTTCACCTATTAAATGATGGAAGGAAGAAGACGAGGAGGCGATTGAGGAGGAGAAGTAGGTGATGGAGAGCAAAAAATCTATATCTCGAATTAGTTCTTTATTATACCGTGGACGGCGTTCAAGTTTCTTCCTGTGCTCATTCTTACAGTGAGAGTGAGACAGAGAACCATCTAACAAGCTGTGCGTACACTTGAGGAGCAAGGCAACGTAGTGAGAACTAGTCGTCGACACATGACCTCCCATGCCCCCATCTTCTGACGCTCGCAACGCCTGTCTACGTTCAAGAAGCACACTACCAGCCGAAGCAGTGGCGCAATTGTAGCGTCTGCCTGCGATGTCTACCAGTTTGGCATGATGCTGTAGTTGTAATAATGCACTTCACTCTTACTCGCTTTCTACACACACCGGCACGTTGAAAGAGTGTATGTATACGTGTGTGCACGGAAGAGAAGGCGGAGGCGGGACTCGAGTCCCCTTTACGGTTGTACCCTCAGAAAAAAAATATGCCGAACTAAGTCGTATGTCTTTTAATAGTAGTTGTGGTAGTAAGAGTTGTATTTGGGACGTGCGCGCCGCACGTGTCAAATGTTGGAGTCATAAAATGTGAACACCTTATTGGTTGGACTCGTTCGCACGTTTCCCAGTCTCTCGGGTACACGTGGGGGTTACCTGTCACCGTTAGCATCGTCTTCACCTTAGTCATCCGTCTTTTCTCAAGTTTGTGTATTTGTGTGCGCGCACATGTAAGTGGTTGCGGTCAAGGGTGCTCTCTAGAAGCCCCACTGGGCACGTGATGGAGTAAGGGCACGTGCTTTTCAAGCCCAATTTTATTCAACATATAGACTGCTTGGACATATCGCATAGTCTGGACTTCCTGGGAATTATTGTTTTTACATGTTTTAGTCTGTTTTCGGACATCTCCTTCTCGGTTAATAGTTATTAACTGGTGTTATTTAATTCGTGTGCTCAATGTTTTTAGATATATGACTTTCTGATATCGACAATCGTCATTTTGTCATCTTTTATATAGCTGTTTTATCAAGAGTTTGGCCAAAATTATGAATCAACTGTATTGGAACACTTGAAGAGTCCTTTTCTTCAAGTGGGACATTAATATCATTTATATCATTCATAATCATATCGCAGATATTTTGTAATCGTCGCTAGCTAATATGACTAAAACAATTTTGAGACGGATTGTTTTACACAGGATCGGGCAACAGCTGTGGCGATTCTTAGGTCATTCGCATGTAACGCCTCATTTCCTTCCTGTTTTGTTTGCTCTGGCTGTGATTTCTTCATTTAAAACTTCAATAACAACTTTAGGTAAGTGAATATATTTATTTCAGTGTTGGTTCTCGCCCCTCCTTTCTCGTTTAAAGAAATAACTTTATCCCTCAAGATGCATGTGTTATTTTTATTTAGTTTTTGATTTAAACCAAATGATGGTATTGCTCATTTAGGAGATTGTCACCAGACTCAGTTGTCCAACTGCAGATTTTAGGTCTGTAGTCATCCAATCTCTTGAATGATTTCACTACGTCTTGTGCACTGCCTTTAAATATCTCACTTGAGTTCAATTTAATTCTTTGAGATTCAATCAACTTCTTTCTTTGGATTGTTTGTTTTGTGATTTACCACATGGCATGACACTTTTTAACAAGGAGCAAGTTTGGTTTCAAACCTTTTAAAAATCAATTTGTAATTCCCCAAACGAATTTGTCTTATTTTGATTCATGCCACAGTCGTCGTGTCGCTGTACATATCTCTATTTTTCTAATTTCGATATACAGTAAAGTGGGATATAGCTAAATATGCATAGAAATATTTTTATAAATGAGGTCCTATTTAATTCCGTCCTTTGGCGAAGCCTACATTATGAATCCAATTTGAGTCGTACATGTAGATGAAAATCATCGTTATATGCTATTTAGAGTGCTTCAACAATACGATGAAGTTGAGTAAACCATCATTGATGTATAATAGAGGGGAGTGAAATTGAATTTTAATTCATTTATGCTTGGAATTAGTAATTGTAGTGGAGCATACAACTTTATTTTAAAAATTCATTGTCAAAGGTTTCATTGTTATATCCACTTAGCATCCAGATTTTGACCAAATGGGAATAGTGTAATAAAATTACCATATGCAGTGTGATGTGAGGCCTTGTAGGTACACATTTTAGTATGTATATTGCATTTTTTTTTCATTTTATGTATACCATTTTGCCGTGGTTTATTATTTAACTTTGTTCATTCCGTTTATGTATTTTATTTTGGCAGGCATCGTTTTTCAGGGACGTTAGTAAATGTTAAATTTGGAAACTCACGCATAGACGTTTAGTTAACGTTTCAGAAATTGCCTTTCTCTGTGCCTTTGGTGTATTTATAATAGTTGATAGAGAGGGGAAAAAGTGCGGCAACAGTATTCATGAAATTTTAGTTTTTCCTGGTGATAATATGACCTCTATGTTTTTGTCTCATATTTTTAACGCCACATTGTAAGAATCTGTCAAACAGGAATGTTTTTAATGGAGAGGAGGGAGGAAATTGGTAGGCAAACGATGCATATTAATTATAAATGATGAGATTAAAACAACCACAAATAGTGAAGCTTGAATTGACAATAACCACGAACAACTTTTAAAAGAGTCCACTCTAAAGACTTTAAATAAAACACTGTTCAGCAAATGCCACCAGTTTTTTTAGCATTTTTTTTTTTTTAAAATAAAACGTTGTTTTCAACTCGACAGACAGACAAATAACTTGGAAAAAGGTCTTTTATTCTTAAAGGAAGCTCAATGTTTCCCCCTAATAATTAAAATTTCGCGTATTACAATTCTTCTACATTACTTTGAAGGTCACAATAATCGTCAGAATTTTAAAGTACCGACGTTGAAAACCGTGTTTTGAATCAAACGAAAAGCGTGACAGCTGCTGTGGTGTCAGCACTGATTTTTGTAGGGAGGGGAAAAAATTCTAGAAATGCAAGACGTTTTCAGAAACGTTATATGCTTGGCATCTTACACCTGGCGCATATTGAATTTTCCAGATGCCCAACAAATCCGTAGGTTTGTTTGCAATTTAAAATGGCTGCACCTGGAAGGGACCCTCCTTGTCTGATTGTAACTTAAACAACTGCCTCTTAAGATCTTGAGCTGCACCCAACATTGAAGAGCTTGTCATGTTGGTATATTTTATCCTTTTTCTAAACCAGGTGAAATGTTGAGGGCGATAAAAAATATATAAAGGTGCTGATTAAAAATATAACGTCTTAATAAAACGCTGGCACAAAGAATGCGATAGTAATTTCTTAAAGTAAAATGATTAACAGCCATCCTGTTGTCTTGGTTCTACCGTAAACAAGACGCTAACAGAGATTTATTATGATCGAAACAGTGATGCAACAGATGGTATATCACTTGTGTAAGCACGACCATGTTGACCAGTTGAGCTCAATTCACCGTCACAACACTCAGAACACATTCAATGTTCATTTATCTCATGAATTGCCCCATCTATAACAAATCACATTATTCACTTATTAGTGAGCGTAGTTCATCAATTGTCTGGTGTTTTTAGGGTTGCTCTACTTGATTGCTTTTGTTGTACGTGTTGTTTTTTCTGTTGGGCGTTTGATCATCATTAAATAGCTGTATTCCCTTCCGAGAACTAGATATAAGGGAACCGGAATTCGCTCATAATTACTTAGTTTTAATTAACTTAATATATTATTTAATTATCTGTGGTGTACAATGTACGCTTCAACGACTCGCCTGGGTGGCGCAGTGGGTAGTACACTCGGTAATTGCGTCAATAGTTCTAGGTTCGATACTGTACCGAGATGGATTGGCTTCTATCAGGCGCCTTCCTTCGAATGAGAAGTAAAACCGAGGTCCCATTTGCACGTAAAAGAGCCCTCTCTACTATGAATGGGTTGTTGTTGTCTGTTGGTGTTTTAGGGCCCTTCA
>JAAFCE010008833.1:36782056-36848042 GCA_013389805.1 Trigoniulus corallinus | reverse complement strand
TGTTGTTATGCACATTATCAACATACAGGTCATGTTTGAAGGGTCTCACCCTTATTTTCACGTCACTTTTATTGGTATTGAAAACATGGCATATGTGACTAGTGAAAAGTGCTGTATTTTTCTTTGAGTGGTTAAGTTGTTTTTGGTTTGTCTTGAATTCACAATGATTTTCACCCTATAAATATACATGGATTCCAAGTAGACCTCTCATGATTTCAGGGCAGAGATGTTCACTTCTATTTTATACTGTAGATAGATACGATTCTAACAACCATTTTCGTTAGACTGTGCGGAAATCATTCGTATATTATTTTTATCAGCTTCAATTCTCCATATATCTCCTTCATATTCATGAGACTATGTTTTGAGTTTTCTCTTTGTTAGAAATGCCCATTCTGAATGTTTTTTTTATTTTTTTTTTACAAACTAAAAATGATGAATTATTAGACCCATTTCAGTTATTTTTTGACACAATGCTATGGGATCCTATCTTATGCACTGCATGTACACGTAAAATAAGACTTCATATTGAGAAATGACTCGAACGGGTTTCGGACTTGAACAATATTTTTCAAGATAAAGTAGCCGGAAATCTATGGGCTTGAATACCATCAGTGGTTTACGATGATAATGAAAATAACGTGCCAAATACGGTATGCATTCCCATTTTTAACCTCAAAAATCAATGAGCAAGTAGACTATCCTCTCCCTACTTTTCACTTGCCATACTTTCCGGTTTGATATTCAACTTTGTGAGATATAATACTTATGCTTCGGAATTATGATTTCAATTTCAGTTTTATCGCATAGTTGATTACTCATTTGTGCAGACCATTTATTTAGTTTATGGCATTTCATTTGTAGGTGTACAGTCCTCCAAGAAATGGCTTATGTTAAAATAACATTTGCTAGTCTTCATTGTCACAAGCACTAACGCAGTAAAAACTAATTAAGTCGTGTTTAATGAGTCTCTTAATCTATTTTTGAGTTGAATAAATTCTACGGATGCTCTTACTTTTACCTTTTGTTTAGGAGTCCATTTGGTAACTGCCTAGTCTCCTAATTTTGCATATCTTTCATTGTTAACAATAAACTCTTGCTAGTTGTTTTTGTCTCTCAACTGCCGAGCAGGGAAATAAGACGTCACTTGTGACTATTTTTCCCCACATCTAGAAGTTGTCTTAAAAACTTTGAACTAAATCAATTTGCACCATTTACTTTCTAGTTTGAAAAGCGCTTCGGTTTGTAAATCAAATAACCAAATAATGGTAGTCATTTACAGCAAAGATTGCAAGCTCATTTTGAAGACAATTGAGGGATTTTGATAGAGGTGAGGTTTTATAACATTCATTATAATCTCATAATAGATTTCAGTATTTAAATATAAGATGTTCATTTTCATAGGAACGGTATACGGATTATTGAGTATAATTATGTATTATGTTTGGCATCAGTTTGATTAACATGTACTTGAGGTGGAATTTTCTGTAACGAGTTTGTCTCACATTACTCAGGATATTAAGCATTAGTGATTTTTACTCCTTCCTCTAGAATGCAGCTGTTTATATAGATATTATTAAACATTAATAGGACTTATAATTAAATGCACATATTCAGAGAGGATGCACGTATTCCCTTGGAGAAATGTGACGCCATTAAATGCTGCATAATTTTGGATTTTGCTTCATTTTATTGTTATTCAAAGTTGAAAATCAATGCCACACTTTTAATGATGGCATTAGACAGCCACATAACATTTTGTCTTGTATTTATTCAGAAACAATGGTCAAATGATATGTGAATGTATAGTTTCTAATCAGAGGAAAGAAATTCTTGTCGGCTTTTCTGAAGCTTACATTATATTTTTGATTATGAAAGGCGTCATTTGTAATGAGCCCTCTTTTTTTATTTGGCGTCACAATCTTTGTTGTTAGATTCTCAATTTAACTTGATAACCCCGTAGAGGCGGGTTGAACCTTAAAACGTCATCCGTGAGCAGAAATTTTTGAGATGGAGGCGTATTCAGCTTTAATGGCATTTGCAACTAAAGATGCATATTACATATTGAACATATATTTTGTTGTTTACTGAAACTCAATTTAACTTTTTTTATATACTGCAGAGGAGATTGCTGAAAGTTCTCATTTCACCAGTACTCAAAACTTTTCTCTCGAGCCATTTTGCATAACAAAAGCTATGTTTACATTACTTGGCAAGATAAGACGATATGGCAATTGACATGGAGTCATAACAATTACTGATTTTTCCGGTCTTATAATAATGCAGCGCTGCATATGTTGATCATTATATTTCGCTGTTACCTTGAGATGAGTGCAGATGACACCGTGTCAGTGACATCACAACCAAACCTGAAGCCTTTCTTGTGAAGGTGGTTCTTAAAATTACTTCATTCATTATTTGATAACATATTAAAGGTAATCACATTCTGCCATTAAAGGGGTCTGAAGCAATTTCTAAAGAGAGTGTGTTCAACCTGCAGCTAGCGACAATCTTAATTTCTTCAAAAATTTTTTTTCCTGTTTTTCATCGTTTAACATTGAGACTATAATAGTTGGTAGAGGATGTAGATAATATTGAAGATTGCATATCAGTTAATAACAATGATAGTGCAAACATAGGATATGAATCGCAATTCACAAGCTGCTAGTTTTTTTTTCGTTTAATTGCATCTCATGTGAAGAGGGAATAGTAATTTAAGCCACTTCTAATGTTTGTCTTCCGCCATTTGAAATCCGAATTATTTTAATCAGTCCTTTGAAGATGCTTTTCACAAATGACAAGGACAAAAATGAGATTTCTTATTGATATATGGAAACTTTAGCTTCATTAGGCAGCTTCTTGAATACTATGACAACGGCTGAGTCAGAGTTTCAGATCTTTTAGATTTTTTTAAATAAATTTTAGATAAAAATATAACAATAATCTATAACATAATGTCGCGCCTACGTTAGTCATTTCCTAATTAGAAACCCGAGGTGACCTTTCATTTTGTAGTGTGTATAGTGAGGTGTAATGAGTTCAAAGCGCACTCTCTTCCTTCCTCTCTGTCTTTATACTGTAAGAAAAATGTTATTAAGATGCAAGTCAGTCTACTAGAACAATTGTTCAATATTCAAAGTGTTATCAGGTGGGGAGGAGCATAATAAGTTATAAGATGCAAGGATTTTTGATGCGTGACGTTATCAGTAGTTCCAAATACACCTACTTCTTGGTCGCATTGCCATCAATTTAAATTTTAAGGAGACGTAGTGATAGATATATTTATCGATGATTCTGCATATTAAAATGAAAAACGATCTCACATTACTCTCTCTCGCTGCATGCAACTGCGTGTCGTCATGGTAACCTGAACTCTTTTGATAGCTTTTTATTTTCCTCTGTAGTTGAGATTTTCAGTAACGGACCAACTTGTACCTGTCATTTTAAGAACCTTGAAAGTAATTAGTGTACTCACGGAAGCAGAAATCCTTACCGTGTGTATACTTGTTCAGTCAGCAATTTTCAGCTGCCCAGACATATATAGATAGGGTTTCATGAACGTCGTCGTCATCATCAACTTCATTCCCCAATCTTTCTACTAGTCACCGACTTGAAATGCTATTGGAGAAGAAGAGGAAGAAGAAGAAGGTCGGGAGACTTGAAGACTTTTTTACCGTATTATGTTTGGAGTTGTATGATATAATTGGGATCTAGGTCTCCTTATAAATCAAAGAGTATGGTTGGCTTTGTTATGGTAGAGAAGAGGTGAAGGGAGACCTATCAGTGAAACATTTTTCATTCTTCCATCACTTTGCCAATAACTTCCTTTCTCAATTCTCAACATCATTTTCCGTGTTGTGCTGCTCAACAAACTTTTAACAACTTGCCATAATCCAAATGTGCTGGTCTGCCTTGGGTTCCCTTTCTTCTGCTTCCTTTTTTATTTTTTTTCTTCGTACTTTTAGGAGACATGCCAAGACAGTTGTCTCAAAAGCGCCTGTTCCCAATTGGGTTGGCCTCCTTTAGCAATGCAGTCACGTTACTATAATTTACTACTTGATCTAGGTGACGTCATAGATTAGCAGTTAGGGTTTTGTCACATGTTGATTGTGTTGCTTGTTTATGTCTTTGGATGTTTCGTTGTTCCCGATTGCGTTTATTTTTATCCACAGCACCTCCACTGCTATATAAAAACCACAGCCTAAGGAGAAGCATTTGTGATTTTTTGTTAGCACTACATTGTGGCCTTCAAAGATTATTTCCTTTCACATTGGAGCTCAAATTAATTTCAACTACTGTATATACATTGCAGTTTAATTTCTTCATGATTTCTCACACTTGATCCCTAGTTCTAACTTTATGCTCTCATACTGTATTAGTTGTGAGGCCAACAGAAAGTTTATTTGGTTTCAGCATATTTGTCCTAGTAGTCTTAATTTAAAATAGCGTGAAATTCTTGATCACTCCATTGAAAAAAGAAACTATCTAGGACAGTTGCTATGAGCACAGTCTGTGAATGAGCAGACTGAATTCAAATTATAACTTAGTCATGTTTGCAATTTTTATTAAATATGGCTTTAAATTATAGAAGGATGTCTAAGGCTAAACATAATCAAATAAAATTTAGTCATGCATAAATAAATGAAAAGACCAGTGAACCTTTTTCCGTTCAGGAATGAATTTTTCAATATCTCTGAATATTTAATAATATACTGTAGACCTCTGTGTCGTTAATAATGGCCTGTATTACGCGAATGACCAGTTATTCCAATAAATAAATAATTTAGTTTTCAAAGGTAAAAACTAGAATATGAATGAAAGTCTGCTTATTTCTGACGTTTAATTTTCTCTTAAAGTATAAACAGATGTCTTATCGTTTCAGAAATTATTTTGAATTATTTTCTTATGTCCTATAATTAAGGCTTTTAGAGTAGCAAAATGTTAATGCTGTTCACTGTTAACATAGTTGAACGTCTCTAGATCATCATTGCTTCCTATGTTGCAAATTATAATTTCAATTTCTCGTCGTCTACTGCGAAGTAAAAAAAAGCTAATGTGAATTGCCTTTGGTTGTACAGTTATTTTTTGTAGCAAATTCTACCCTGTTTTCGTGGCATTTATGCAGTAATTTATACATCGTATTTATAACGGCATTAAGTACAATTATCAGTTGCATGCAAAATATGCGTAAATTGAATACATGCTCAAAGGAAATGTGGCGACATTGGTATGATATATTTAAACGTAAGTTCAGCTTATGACATTTCTATGTGTATTGTGGTTATACAGTATCTATTTGTAAGAAGATTTACTCATACTTTTTTTTTTAAAAAAAGTCTGTGGTTGCAAGTGTGTTATTAAAATATCTCATTTGATATATAGATATATCTTAAACCTATAACGTTAGGGAATTAATTACCTTTTATACTGCAAATAAAACCGTTTAAATTCAATTGCTTTATAAAGACATTGTAAATGCAAAACAACCCGATTATTGGCCGTTTCTCATTTGTGCATTCCCTAGTCGTTGCTCCTACGCTCTAAATATATTTGAGTAATTCGCCCAATAATAACGATAATGGATTATTTCTGTCCTAAAACAGGACTAAATTAATTATTAGCACCAACAACTTTTACGCTACGATTTATTCATTATATTTATAGCTACTAGGCGACCTGGACAATGGAAACGGTGAATTTTGTTTTCAAAAAGCTGCTGTGACAAAATTCAATATCTCGTATACTTTGCGTTTATAATTATGAAATCGTGTGTAAAAATGTAGTATGGATAACCGCTAGTGGTCAAAATCTATAGTGTTTTTCCGTAAGCATTAAAACCTAAATGTTTAATAAACCCATTTCCCTCCTACAGCAAAATTGGGTACCTATAACATTGGGAGGCGAATCACGCAGAAGCAGAAGAGGAGGATGAGAAAGATGGAAACTGGCATGATAAAATTGAGAGATAAAGGCGAAATACAAAGATAAAGCGGGAAGAGGGGGAAAAGAAGACGGGAGCACATGGGAGAACTATTGGGTTATAATTGTACATGCCTGGCTGCCGACCCCGATAGACACAATCCTCTTAGTCACCTCTTACAACATACTGGGATACGGTGGGCCTTGTAATCCCCCTCAGGACCTTGCACGACTGGATGCACTGTTGCAAAAATGGTCGTGGGTTAGAGGCGTGAATATACAATAGCTGTTTATGTGTGTATTCGCTGAGCAGTTATTTTTGACTTTTTAACGTGATTTACTAACTTCATATTTACACTTGCATCTAAAGCATTTGATATATCTACTGCAATTCTAAAGATAAACTGAATTTTATACTATGACGTTAAAGGGTTGTTTGTACATGTGTTTCCCGATCTTTGGTAAATGAATCTAAGCTTCATCTGACTTAATCCGCTTAGAAATTTTATATATATCTACAGCAGTAGCCATAAGTATTACTTACTATTTAAAAGCATAGAATATGTGTTTACATGTGATAATTTTGAATGTACTATTGGTAGGACATATGCATTTTTATCCAACTTTACCCTACTCGGTGGTACAGGAGGTAGCTTCTTTCGGGCGAGAGAGAAAGCACCGAGTGCGCCTTCCTTCGGATGAGAAGTAAAACGAAACCCTATCTACTTTGCAACGGATAGATGAAGCAAAATTCCTAGGTGTAAGAGCATCCGTGGAGTGCCCCAACGAACAGTAGAAGTATGAAGCTCTAGAAGGATGTTAAACCAGCTGGTTAGGGAGTCGGTCAAGCAGCCATAACTGGCCGAACTTTGTGGAGGCTGCTCGTGGGTGAGAGGAAAGTAGGAGTGGGTGATGTTGGACAGGGGACATTAACAGTCCTGAATGCTAAACCGACCACCCATATCGGTACTAACTTGGGCTGCGTTGCTTAATTTCAATGATCTAACGAGAACTGGTATGTCCAACGCAACTCGACGTTAAATAAGTATACGGGTTGAAGCTTTGATCGACAGCCGATTGCAGAAAAATACCGTCCAATATATCACTCATGTGTCCACTTAGAGCAGCGGTCTTCAAACTGTATTCCGCGGAACCCCAGTGTTCCGCAATACATCTCTGGGGGTTCCGCGAGTCAAGATGAAAATTCGTTAGCAGCGGCAAGGTATATACTTTTCTAAAGGTGGGATGGGGTTCCCCCTAAAGCATCTTATAGTTCTAAGGGTTTCGTGAGTCGACAAAGTTTGGAGATCACTGACTTAAGAGGGACAAGATGCGTACCCGACCATGCCTTTGTGATCATTGCTTTGCTTGTAGTTCTACTGGAAATCAAGCACACTCCCTCCCAACTTCCGATATTTTTGCTGCACCCAATACACTGACCAAAGCTGTTTCTAAAGCCAAATACCCTAGCCTAGAAGCATCATCTCCGAGGATTTGTAAAGACATCTTGTAGTACTATCAGCAGCGACATGTATTTCAAAGCAAACATTTCATTGACATTTGAGGCTGCACTTGATGGTAAACAATCCTAATGTTACCAATAAATTGAGGTATTTTCTTTCATCTGTTGATCTAACATGAGAGATGTGCACTTTCTCACTACCTGGCTATTAATATTACAGCGCACAATCTATATCCTTCTTGACTGGCGTCAGGCATTGTTTTTCTGACAGTTATTCAGTTATTCCTGTGGGATCCTTGCTTATTATTTGTATAATAATATATCGCAACACAGAACTACACGCGTGAAATAAAAAAAAACATAACTCAGTAGAGACTATATTAAATATCAAGGTGGTTATCGTGTGACAAATAAGAATTAACGTCAAGGAGTGCGAACTCCAAATCACAACTCCGTCTCGCACCCTGTGATTTAAGATGTTTTTAAATCAACAAGCGTATAACATTTCGCAGTACCAAGTAAAATTATTCGCAGATTTAAATGAGCTAATTTAATATCGGTAAATTATTGCATTCATCGGTTATTTAGTCATTATTGGTACAGTTGTTGCCAGTTCTCCTCACTAAAGTTATGAGACCTACTTATTTCGTATAGATAACTGGCTCCCAATATGAATGGTTATCTCTGTTGGCAGTTATTTATGAAGTGAGGCAATTACAATAACAAACATCTTAAGAGGTTATTTGACCTGTCAGCAATCATCGTCACCGTATATTGCTTACATCTGGTGCTGGACGAGTACCTGACCTGACAACGCCCACTTGAAGTACTGTTGAGCAGGATGACGCCTTGGTTGGTGGTCATGTGGAAGTGACGGCAATCAAGCGTCTCCAACTTCTTTTGTTAGACACTCGCAAGGTCCACGGTTGTAGTGCCAAAATACAATAAGCTTCCTGTCATTGCTTTTCTTCTCTCTCTCTCTCCCCCCTCCCTTAAAGTACAAAAACGACGTATTTGAAATGGGGTTCAAAGAATGTCATTTCATTTATATCTTCTTAATTAACTCATGAATATGCACAGAATTCCATTTATATTCCTTTCATTACATGTGCATATTGATTTAAGAGAAATTACATTATAGATTATAATTTATTCAAATAAACTGCAGTCAACACCATTATTTTCTGACGAGATTTTTGCATATTTCATTCTCCTATGGTTATTTATATACAAAAACAAGATTTCTTTATGTATTGTTCTGAGTTTTAATTAACCAGTTGATTGCAAACATTTATAAAGACAATGATTAGTGAGTAGCATCAACACTGAAAAAAATTCAAAGTCTCCTACTGCAATAATACTATAAATAAAAGATATCATAAGTGCATTATTTATTGAAATAAGCATTGTGGATCATAAGAATCATTTATAGATACCTTACTTAAGGAATTTGGTCAATACTTTTTGGGGGCTTGTGCGCTATTGATGCATTATGTCATTGACAGAATGAAAAGAAACTGACAGTCACCATCTTTGAAATTATTCCAGCAAGTTAAGAAAGCAATGCTAGGTAGATAGTCGGGATTATTAAGAATCTAAGAAAGCAGAGACTGATGAAATCGATTTTGAATGAAGAGTTTAATGATCATGTTGACCGTGGTCGACAAGGGGAGAGGACCATGCCTTGTTGATGTGATGGAAAAGTTGTATGCTTTAGATTGAGCCATATTGTTCCTGTAAACCCGGATCGACTATTAAATAGAGTCAGTTGATGAATCCTGAACAATGCCTTATTTACTCCGCTAAAATCTTTTTCATGAGTTAAGTAATAGCAGTTCGTGTCTACAATTTTTATAAGGCAATTGTATTGTTGAAGTTTTACTATAGATTATCTACACATTGTTGTGCTCTTCTATGAACATTGCAGTAGATCAGGCCTCTAAACCTAGCCTCTTTAAGACCTTACATAAAATTGTGCTCATCCTCTTCATGCATCTCTCCAAGGCATCGTACGGTAAGTTGAGAGAAGAAAAAGAGCTAAAAGTTACGATCAAGTTGTTTCAGTCAACTTTACAACCCCATCGTTGATGGACGATAACGATAAATATCGTAGCGTTTCTTAGTAGTGCAGCAATACAATCGTTTGAGACTTACATTGAGTCTGGGTGTGGAGGTTGGCATAGTAAGTAAGACCCTTGTGTGCTACTTTGAAAAGTTTCACCTTTTTTTCAAAGGAATAAACGACCATGCACCAGATAGAGCACTTTCTCTTATAGAGGAATACTTTTCAGTCAATATCGTGAGAGGTGCACCACGAGCTTGGACCTCATATGCATGCATGTAACCCCAAAAACAGTGTTTTGAGTATGCCATGTCATGTTGTACACGCCTTACTTGAATGAAAGATAGCGTTTCTTTAAAAAAAATACTTTATATATACGTATATATGAGAGAACACTAAAATTCAAATATTTCCATAGGTCGTTCTCTGATGCAATTCCCTAAGTTTCTTTACCGAATTTGTTTTCTATATATACACACACTGCATACAGTATGTATTTGACAAACGACTTGAATATAGTTTTGAGAGGAGGCAGCGAAATTTTTCATTTGCATACAATTGTTTTTAGAGGGAGTTTGTTGTTTGGCGGGTGTTCATGTGTGTTGTGAGATAAAATGGTGAAAGGATCAAATGGGGAAAAGGCATCTGCAACATACAGTATATACAGTCTAGATGCACTGTAGTCTGAAATATCAAATATCAATTTATTTCATACTCAAACGTAGGGCATAAGTAAACCTACCTTGGGCTTTATTTATCCTCAGCAACGATTACTTCTCATATTTGCCAATATGTTACTTATTTTCGTGTTTTTGGTGCGCAATATTTTTTTTTTTTTGCTATAAAAATAATTTCTTGTTGCCATAAAAACTATAAAGTATTTTGGTGATGAGATGACTAGAACAACATTTCTAAACTTTACGTAGTTGAGAATATGAAGACCAGTGAATTTTTTCAAATATGCATTATTTAGAAGGATTGATATTTTCTTCAAGACCCCTGTTGGACAACCTATCATAATTTAAGAATAAACCTACATTCTAGGCTTATCTTAAAGCACATGAAATTGCATGAAGGTATGTATCATGACTTACATCTTTGGATATTACAAAAAAAAAATCGAGGACTGGAGAGAGAATCCAAAATAACTTCGAGTATTTTAGACAGGAAATATCTCATGTCTTAAGAGATTTTAGTAAGAAAATATTTAACGTTATTTAGAATAGAGTAACAGTATTTTCAATCCTGCTACCATAAATATCCACATGAGGCTTTAATTAAAGGAACAAATTTATTATTTTTTTGCAAAGCAACAGGTTGTTTTTACTGTTTGCATTATGTTGCCTACATGAGAGAAAAATCGTTAATAATTCTGTGCATTTGTTGCAATAAAAGCGTTTACTTTTAATAGTAGTTTAGCAGATAATCATTCAGTCATTATTACGAAATAAGTACTTATTGGAGCACAGAATAATGTTCCTATAATAGCAGAGACATACAAGAATAATATTGTAGCACTAAATGGCACATGATTGAATTATTCGACCTCTTTTTCTGCAAGAATAATAATGAGACAGAAAGAAATGTTTGAGATCTGTTGATCTCAAAGTCTCTCAATATGATGGCGCTGGTACCACAATGGAGAAAGAGATGGGCTTAAATATTAAGTTGAGTGTTAATGTGAACGGAAAAATGTGAAAATGTCGATGACTTTTGGTTGCTTAGGTATAAAACAGGTTCAATTCAACGTTATTAGTATTAAAACGACGTTGGAATTCTTAAATCGTACTCCAGATAAAACGAATCCCATATGTAGATCAGATCAGTTTGATGAGTTGCGCTTCATCAACCGTCGTGCATAAATATAATTTAGAAGCCAATATAAAACTCGGTTATTAAGATTTTTAATACTATAACATCATCATACAGCTCGGAAATTAATTCCAGTTCATTGATTCTGTTTTATATTCCCTTGTATGGGCTCCACTCTAGGACAGAATGAATATGTATTCAACCCTGTCATACTTCGGCATGATCATAAAAGACGACTAAAAGTTCTGCATCAAGTTGGCAGGCAATAACCACACTGATCAAGTTTTAAATTTTATGGTCCTGATTTCCACCTTGTAGTCAAATTTCATAATTCGTCAACTAGTACAGGTAATCACTTATAGCTTTTCCTTATCTATCTAATTCGTGGGTGACAAGGGAGCGGTAAATTGCGTTGGACACACCAGTTCTGACATGGGTGGCCGCTTGGGAAAACTGGGTACTGCTAATACCCAATAATCGTCACATTAGTGTAGTGTCTGTGCAGTCTCTGCTTAAGAACTATGCTGTGGACGGGGCTCTAATGACCTTGTAGTTGAAGGGCCCTAAAACACCAACAACAACGTGGGTGACAAAGTTACCGCATGATTGCAAAATCATCATTCTTATGCACAATTTAACGTGTCAGGGCTTTGAGCTAAGACTCTCCATCGTCTTATTCCTCCACGAAGGCCTGTCATCTCATGTCCTTATGTGTCACCTTCTTTCCACTTCTACATTGGATTTCCAAACTGTCAGAGTACATTAGTGCATGATAAAATCAAACTAAACATTAACCTTGTGCGATAATTACTATCGGAGTTATTGCTTTGTGAGTACTGATCCTTTTTGCGGAGGTAGTATAAATTGGCAAAACTCCCAGGTGTCGAATAGCAGTGTGATACTAAATAAACCTGCGAAATCAATCCTTATCCATCAACGAATAATATTCACTATTTTCAGAAATACTGTTTTTTTTGTTACTTCCTTCTTGAGTCGCACTTTCTACCAACTGATCCATTTTACGTCTACCTCCTCTCTCTCTCTCTCCCCCCTCTTCATCTCTTATACGATTTTCTGCTCAAATACAAATTACCCTTAAGACATGGGAATATCTATTAGCATTTGCACAATATACGGGCCAATTGTATGTAACTACTGATCGATCGCATCTTTCACTATTCACATGTTTGTCATTAGCTGTCCGTATGACCTGTTTGCCACAGAATTGCTAGTTCCCACGCCGTTTTTTTCCTCCTATAGTGCAACATCTATTTTATATCGCTTCATAGAGAATCTACTAGTAGACCTATACGTTTTTAGAGTAGTAGTTTCAGGCCTGGTAGTTTAAAACTTAAAAGAGAGTTGAACATTAAGAAGTTTGCCTTAAGATTTATTTCAAGTTTCATGGTGCAATATATATGAACTTTTGATTCACTGTATTAGCGCTTGTGTTCAAAATGCCACAAGAAATTTACAGCCCAATGGGAACAGAGTTATATTAAACTACCATAGATTTTTTTTGGCTCTAAAATGACCGTTCAAAAACCTGCGTAGATTCTACGTCAGTACATGAAAGAAACATGAAAAAGGTTTAAAAGATAAGTAACAATTATCTTTGACGTCACTCCTACAGGAATCCAATACTATCTTTGAAAAAGATGGCAGTTTATGAATTAATGAAAACATCACGACAATATTATTTGATTTTAAAATGTTTGAAAACTTTAAAAAAAAGCCATGATGTCTGCATAATTGTTTTTCGATCATTTAAATATTTAAACACAAGCAATCTATGCAGAGATAAACTTTTCAGGAAATGACCAACATAAATTTGATTATGTAGCAAGAGCTACGTTGCTTAGAATCGGTTTGTTTTTCCCTTACCGTATTGCTTGTCTCATTTCCCGAAGTGTACGTATCAAAGCAACCATTGTTAAATTATTTAAACTTATATCGAGATTTGTATCATGACATCGAATAATATGCATTGTTTTGTGCATCTATTATAGATCGTTCATGGACAAGAGTGTCTGTAATGTTTCCTTATGGGATAAATCATATGAAATCTACTTCTTCTTCTTCTTGTTATCCAACCATAATGTGTGATGTTGTTGCTTTTTAAAGCAATTCTCAGAGGATTACCCCCTTTTTTTTATCCAGCATATACCCCGCCAAGCACTTCATTTGTTGGTGTTATCTTCCAAAATAAAAATGAGCTAGGGCGTATTGTGATTTGGAAAGGCTATTTGCACGCTTCGTCAAGCCCTACAAAATGGCCCATTTTTCTTTTTCTAGTTATCACCACGCTACAGAGATCGTTTTAATTGCAATGTTTTCTTTGTCTGAAGTGTATAGTGGAGTATAGAATTGGATGGATGGGTGATTTGACAGAGGAAATGAAACGAGGGCGAGGGTTAATTTTTATCCTTATCTTGTCTAATACACCTAATGTTTACTGCACCTCTATATAATAATATATAGATGGTCCACATGGCTTTCTCACCTCTCCCTCCACCCTATGTTACATGTCATACCACTTTAGTACACACGCGCCTTCCAATTTTTTTGTATCACCTATTTGTTGTCTTATAAATATTGTATATTGTCATAACTTATTGTTTGATGGCCCATCGACATTAAGGAAACTGTTGACGTCTCTTCAATGGCCAGAATACTCTACAAAGCCACTTTATTTGGATCATTTATTATTGATGAGACATGACCTCTATTTTTATCCCCACCGTGGTTCAGATCTCGTTTAGCCTACAAGTTTAGCGTTTTATTTTTCCACTATTCTGAAATCTGAGAGCAGGTGTAAAAATAAAGGGGTAGACTACACTGTGGTATAGTAGCAGTCGAAAACAGGAAATGTAAAAATTGCGGTTGTTTTATTATATTAAACACATGTAGCTAGATGTCGACACAACCCTTATCTAATCAATGGAACCGCTTTGGTTCTCACTGTGCTTCTTGCCTTGATTACCCTTAGTTCATCCGTGAGGATAGTTTGGGTGCTAGTCCCAAAGCCGGTGTTTCTCACGGTGTGGGACAATCCATTATCGAGCAGAAACGATTTGACGTTGTGGGTTAGCAGTAAGAAAAGAAAGGAAATGGAGGGAGAGTAGGAGAGTAGGATGGAAAACCAAAGGTGAACAGGTGAGTTCCTAGTTTTTTTGTCTGTAGGGTTGTTGGATACCCTACAGTCAAGCCTCTTCCTGTATGTCGGCGACCGTGACTTTTCTGCATCATTTTAATCACAACTCCTCTCCCTTCCTCTTTCTGCTTACTGCACTTTGTTTAATCTTTCAATGCCACCCTCAGATGCGGCCTAACCTTAGTTTGACTGGTCCACACCTATCAACACCATCTGCTTTCCTGGCTACATCTGTTTCTAAAATTGATGTGAAATTATTAGGACAGTTATAACGCTTTGGATGTATAAAAAGATGTTTAGTAGATAGTGTTATACTTCAATTTTGTCTCTGGCTCTGCATTAAATAACAGGCCCTAATTACTAAAGTTGCTGTCGTTGGTATGTGTCATCAAAATGATTCATAAATGTTATAAAATACTTAATAGACCAATGATAAATATTTGGGTCCTATCCTGCCTTCCAATATTATTATTATTTTGGTAACGTGTTTATTTAGAGACGGAAAATTTTCAACACGCAAGTCATCTGTTAACAGCTGAACTACTAGATGTGGCCCAATGTAATGGATACCGAAGCCACTGTGCACTCAATTAGGACTTCACCATTTAATTAATTCACTTAAAATTTATTTAATGAATAAAGTAGTATATTATAATTGAATTTACTCCCTGAAATTGGATTGTATTTCTGTTAAAGAGATCTACCACTGCAAAATACGTGCACTAAATAACACCAACACGCAAAAACTAGTGCTCGTACTCTTTAGTTTTATGCTAGTTTCCTCATAAATAACTCAAAATGTTGAAGTAGTTTTTTTAAAATTTATGTGTTGACAAGTTGCCGGTTCTCTTAATTGTGCCCTTACCAAACTGCATTATGAAGCTCTTAATTGTTGTAATCATTGATCTGCAAGTGTGCGTACCTACATTTTTAATGTCGACCTATATAAGACGAATTTGACGCGACATAATAGATGATTTTTGAGTAAGAGTTATTGTACTGTATAATTATTTTGCTTGTTGATAGATTATTTTTGGCTACAGGACCATTGTAGTTGACACACTCATAACAGTCTTCTAGATTTGTGGCATAATCGTGAAAGGGTATTTAATAACTGTTGACGGATGATGGGGTTAAAGGAGGTACACGTATTTATCACAGTGTTTGTCAAATGCAATTTTGATGTTATAAAGCATCATAACCTCGTAAATTCATAATGGCGATGATTTTAATTATTCAGAAATGCCATTTTTGTGGGATGCTCACCACAGAGTCCTAGATTATATCTTTGTTTAATGAAAGCACTACATACTTATTAAATACAATTTGCTTTACCACGCCACATGGCGATTTACAATTAGGAAAGGGTTATACGGAACGAAATAATAACGCCCTATTTTTCAATATGCCAGATTTCATCACAACTATTCCAGTTTTTAATAATTCACGAAGCTCTGTGACAAGTCAATCTTTCAGACATTTATCATAGATTGTGTCAAAACCATCGTCAGTTCTCAAATTAGCAACAAAAAAATAACTATTGTGAAAGATGACTTGAGAATTCGGCTTTAGCGTATAATTTCCTGATAAAAATGTAAGTTTATCACATAAACCAAATTAGGTATTTGGTATCCAAAGTTTTAGAAAGTTATACTGATCCTGTTGCTTGTTATGAATTGAATTGAATAGAGTTACTTTTGAGCTTCAAATACGTACTTCAGATATGAATTTCATTTTATGACAGAAAAAAATTATTCACAAAGATGATTTGAAATAAAATACTGCATTTCACAAACTTCAACGAAACTGATATACTATATCTGATATATAGTTTGTAAGAAGAGTATTAGGCTTTCCTCTTTTTTTATATAGATTTTGGTTGTCGTTGGCAATAGTTGTTATCGAGAGAACATCATCATCATACCCTTATCCCGCCTGGGACAGGGTCGGGTCTGCTGATTCCACCCCTCCACTTCCGCTTATCTCCCACCAAATCTCCGTCCACCCCACACACTACCATATCCTTACGGACAAGCTTTGGTTTCCTCCTGCCCCAGGAAGCGGCTTATTGCGTTGGACACACCAGTTAAGCAACGCGATCCCAACTAGTACTAACATGAGCGGCCACTTGCGAAAACTGCGCTAATACCCAAAAATAGTGCAGTGAACGGGGCAATTGAAGGGCTCTAAAACTCCAACAAAACAAAAATTCCCCCTGCTCCGGGTGCTTCCAACCACTTGCATTCCGGTAATGGATCTAACGAGCTCCTCTTCACCTCTTCACATTACGTGACCATACCAGCGCAATCTAGTCGGTCTCATTTTTTCCGCGATGTCCCCCACTCCCAGGCCCTCTAATACACTCCTAATTCTATCAGCTTTTGACACCCCACTCGTTTACCGTAGCATTTGCATTTGGGCTACTTGCATTCAATTACTCTTCCTCACTGCCCAGCACTCTGATCCATACAACATAGCTGGCCTAATCACTACCCTGTAAAACTTCCCTTTCAACTTGATTGGGACCCTCCTATCACACAGAACTCCGCTTGCCTGTCTCCACTTCAACCATCCCCCAATGATTCTATGAGTGACATCCGAATCTATTTCTCCGATGCTCGAGAAAACATATTTTGATATAAACAAAATGTGTAGAAAGTTAAGAATATCGATATAATTAATTTGAATTTTAGTGAGCACGGTGCTTCAGATTTTTTTTACCCGTCATACGATTGATGTTGATAGTTGCAATCAGATCAAAAGGCCAGCATATCTATGTATTCCTGTATTTACAAACTTTTTTTATCTATTGACTGTCGTTTTTTTAGAGGTTTGGAATTTATTAAATATCGTAACCTACATTTTAGTATATATCCCAAAGTGGGAGTAGAAACATATACCAAAATGGGGATATATAGATGGAAAGGCATTTGTATCCATTACATTGATAAAGTTGTAGTGGCAAAACCATTTTGGTTATGTAAGATTTCGTAAACGCTACTCGAAACCAAATGGATTGAGAGTAGTATCCTTCTTGAAATGCATTCTTATTGATAGCAAGATAAATAACATTGTCGGATATACTGTTACTTCTTGTATTGCATTACTGGAATCTTCGGAGTCAGATGATAGGAGGGAAAGCTGTCAGTACCTTTCAGTAAGATTAAACTGTAGCTACCCTTTCGAGAATTCTGTTGCATTAAGTTTTTCATTTTGATAAAACATTATTTAAGCAACATTTTAGCAAATTCAGATGTGGCAGTTGTAGTGATAGAAGTAGTAGTAGTAGCACCAGCAGTGTAGTAGTAGGCCCTAATGGTGGTGGTGAAATAGGCATGTTAGTATGCATTGAATGTTATCATCGATCACACGTAGAGAATAACGATTTTTTGACAGATTTCCACGTGTCCCAATTATCTCTGTGGTCGATAAACGCAAGTAATCGGGCTTATTGGTTTTGGGTTGACCAAATAATTTAATGAAATTTTTATCAAAAACTAAATGTATGTAACCTCCTTAATTATGCTCATCTCTATCGAAAAAAGGTTTTAAATGATGATTTGCATTTGAAAATTTAATGAAGTTTGGTAAAATTGGGCTCTTCTTTCTGTACGCATACATAATGAATAAGACAATTGTTTTGCCGCACATTGAGCACGCACTCATTTACAGCAAAATGAGACATTATATTGTGGTATGGCGTTACTTTAGTTTGCCATCATGTGCCTTTTTTTATATATATATATACTGTATATCTTGAAATTACAGCTTAGTTTCGTGTCATGGACGATTTTAAAGCAATTTCTCCTTTATCTCATGTACATTTTATTACAAACAAAACAATAACGCTGATGGGTTACACAGATGCGTTTTTTAAAAATTTATTCATATAGATTTTGAATGCCTGTATTTTTAGAATTCCACATGTTCATCATACCTAGCTTGTCGGATGTATGATATGCCTCACGAACATGAGTAAAAAAGCACCAAAAATACCTGTGAATAAAATATGAATGAGTGCACATTAATGTAGGAAGAAATTATTTTTATGTGCAGCCTCAGTTCGACTATTCCACAATTTTATGCAGCATTTTGTATTATTTGGTTCTTACCGTCTTCAAGCAACGTGTATCATGTGGAAAACACTAAAACGTTGCATTATGGAGCGAAAAATTTATATCCATTGGATAGAACTAGCTACAAATATGTTTTCAAAATTGAATGCACGTTGGGTTTCACATTGATTGTGTTTGGTTACCAGAAATTGTTCAATATCACAGATTGTTCATACAGTAATATAGTGTGTGTATATATGTTTTAGCACTGCCATTTCTTTGCTAATGTTATGGTTCAGATTAGAATAATGACAAATATTGCAGGAAATGGGAATTGCAATAATGATGCTTAAAGGCGTTGGTCGCCTCTCTTTGGATTAGATAGATTCAAGGTTTTATATGCATGAAGTAAATACTGCATAATCAACCTCTTTTTTGTTTATATTTTTGCCTAAAACTTCAATTAGTAGTGGTATATTTCTGGCAGCAGGGGTTAACCGTACAGTTTGCCCTTTTGTAGAAAAATTCTTGTAGTAATATAAATTTGGTGATTGGGCATTTGAAGGCCTAGTACTGAAAATGGTAATTAACTTCATTGGAAAAGAAACAAATATCCGATGAGCATGCTCAGTGAAGCTTGCTGCATTCCAGAAAATCTGATTACTTCTTTGGAAATGTATGTACTTGGAAATGGTAGTAAGAACGTGTTGAAATAAATCTGTGTGGCACTTCCGACCAATTTAATGAGACGTCATTTTTTTTTAACCTCCATTCTTTAGCCTGCCTGATCATTATGTTTGAAAGTGTTCCAGATAATAGTCTGGGTTGAAAGAAGTTTTGTTGCATCTGTTGCAGGATTGGGATTTCACGCATAAAGTCCATCGTTTTACTGCTTCAATACATGCCTGCAAGCCAACGTTGCTCTTCAATCTGCACTCTGTAGGTATATTTTCAGTCGTTGTCGGTTAAGCGACAATTTTGTAGCTTTCATTAAATTTCGGAAGGGAAATGGTGCAATGTTTGGTTTAGATTTCTAAAAGGTTTTCATTCTAAATAATCTGCACCTCGTGCTGTTGAAAAACTTGGTGACGCCAAAGAGAAAGCACAGAAGGGCCTAAATAATGTTAGAACAGGGATAGAAAAGGAAGAGTTGAAGGTACGCATGAAGAAGACAAACTATACAATAAACCTTTCAATTGGGAAGGGCAGGGAAGAAAACGTGATGTACTCTGGGGGCGAGGTGGTAACAAAGGTTCAGAAGTTTAAGTACCTAGGATCAGTGTTCCAGAGCAATGGAGAAATGTAGGGTGGATGAAGTGGAGACAGACGAGTGGAGTCCTGTGTAATACCAAGATCCAAATAAAGTTGAAGGCGAAATTCTATAGGGCAATGATTAGGCAAGCTATGTCATAGGGATCAGAGTTGGGGAGTGAGGAAGATCCAAAAATATAGAATGCAAGTCGCTGAAATGCGAATGCCACGGTACGTGAGTGGGATGGCGAGAACAGAATTAGAAATGAAAAGATGTGAGAGAATAGATTGAGGTGGGATGGACAAGTTATGAGAAGAGGGTAGTAGGAGCTCGTTAGGGCCATTACGTGGATACAGGTTATTAGAAGCACCCGGGACGGGAGGACGCCAAAGCAGGCATGGGAACAGGTTGTACGAAAGGATATGGTATGTGTGGATGGGGATTTCGGGAGACATAGGCAGGACACCTACCCACACACCAGACTGTGCTATAGGCGAGATAAGGATATGATGGTGATGAATCTGCTCCTCGTGCTGCATGTAGTTAAGTAAAATTGTATATGTAATGCACCAGAGATATAGTTGAGATTTAGTTTACTTAAAAGTGACAAGGGAGACCACACAAAAGCCCGTGTTCCAGTTGATGAGTAATTAATTGACTCCAATGAAACGATGGACAAAATGACTGTCTCTGAGGATTAGTTGATAGCGTGCTTGACTTAGTGTGTCCATGGTTGGAGGTTTTATACTGGCCTTAGCAGGAGAAATCCCTGCTCTCTTCCTAAGCCATCTCTTGGGTGGGGGAAAAAGCCCTTCTTCACGGAATGAAATATATGTTTAGATAGGCAGGAATTCCCAAAACGTAAGCCAACGTTAAATAAACATCGGGTTGTGGCATTAAGTCAGTAGCCGACTGCTTAAAATTACCGTGTGTTCCCAGTTTTGATAAGACACAAGGGTGCCCGACTCTGCCATAACCGGGAAGCGAGTTGAAATTATGATGATGAACGACATTTGTTGGCCATCCGACTGGCAGTGTAATTTTTTTTAATTAAACTACAGTACTAGTTAATTAATTTTGCTAAACGTTACTTTAACGACTTTGTATTATCACGCTTAATGGTTTGGCAAGTAGTGAGGGCATATTACATTTGTATTTAACTACAATGTTGACCGTATTCAGTAGATTTTATTTTATAATCGAAGAAAAAGAAAACGACCCGTAAAACATTTTACGAAATGCGAATGATATTCTTTGCTCTGTCTTGCCATGCATACATATTTGTGTCAGTTTTGTGATTCGCAGAAAATGAAAGAGATACTGAAATATTTAACGGATATTCAGACTTAAGATCATTTCAAAGCTAACTGCCTAAAATGACGTGCGTAACGCGTCGCTTTTTCCCATTTGGTATATTTTATCAGAGATGACGAGGTTTTATGGATAAAATGCGCAAGAGGTTTATAACGTGATTATCTTTCATATAAATGCCTCACAAATACAAAAGACTGTATATGGTGCTGTGTAATGCTGGCGCTTGCCGTTTTTAAAATATGTAGATGATGATTGCGGTGTTGGCATTGTGCAATTAGTATAGCTTAATATATTATGTCGGAAGTCTCCATTGTTAGTGGTTTCATGTTTGGGACCTCATATTTTGTATATAAAATATTATTCATGATGATGGCACTGGATCAACATTTTGAACGAAATATGAGACGAGAGATGCCTAGTGCACTGAAACGATTCAAGAAACGCAGTTAATACTCGTGAATAAAAGTTGAGAATGCTTACTAGTCGTCAAAAGAAGAGAAGTTAATACTCATGTGCCTTGAAATCCCTACGTGTGCATCATGTCTCATATTACCCCATAACTTGAAAAGAGAATCTGATACAGATAGTCACATTTGCATAAGGATACTAATGACTAGTCCCATTGATATGTTGGCTAAACTACAGTCTCTCAGTGGTGGGATGATGCTGATGATGTATTAATCTCATCAGGCGTAAGGTTGCAAGAACTAGTCTGGTCGTGACAGGTGATTTCTTTCATCGTAGAGAGAAAATTCATGCATGCTTTTTATAGTAAAGCAATATATAAAAATAACCCTTTCAACGTCAAACAATTACTGCAAGTTGTTGAGAGTCCTACATGTCTTAGTATGTCTTTATTCTTGGTAAAGGCAACCATCAACGAATTTGATTATCTTGTTCAGTCACAAGTAACATCTTTGTGATTATCTTTCTTAAAATAGATTTTAATTTGAACATTATTTTACATTTCCTGCAAATTCATATTCCATTATCATGACCACATGCATCTCACCAGACCTACCTGTTTCCATATTTTAAGCTGATATCTCGCAGCCATCATAGTTAAATTTTATGTCATAATTTTTCTCTCTCTTTTTTAATTGTCATGCCCTTAATGGAATTGCTATGTCATAATGCAACACATTTATACGCTTTATTACCCCAGTAAATATAACGAGAAACCATGTATGAGAGGGAGCATTGCTTGGAACCTTTTTAAAATCATCGAGACTGCTCATAAATTAAGACTAATGTATATATTGAGGGAAACCAATAAACCACTTTCGATCAGCTCCATATAAAATGTTGCACACGTAGGCACATACTTAACTTCTAGGTGTAATTTCACGTGAACCATTGTCCACTCTGAAACCACTTTTTTTCTGATTTATAATTACGCTCTGCATTACTCAGGTTGTCATTTATTGCACGTATTGATGCTATATCGAAGTAGTAGTCCTTTTATCTCTCATTCTTTGAATACATCGACAAAAAAAAACGGTTTTCCGCGGTTTCGTTTCCAATTAGATACTATAACTCATCAGTCATCATCATCTGGACTTGGCATCCACTATTTGATGTCACAGTAGAGACCAAGTATGCTGTAATAGCCATTTTTCTTTATTTGTCCAATATCTCTATGTATATACTAGGTGTATGATGTGTTGAAAGGATCTTGTGATTGCGGTGCCAATTGTTTTCTGACGGTGTTTGATGATAATCGGTTTCTGATGTTAATCCAAGTAGATCAGGTAACTGTGGCAACCTTTATGTACACCCTTTAGAGCGTTTCGCTAAAGGGTTTGTCAAAGGTCTTTTGTGGAAATGGCAATTTCATGTTCCTCTAATCTATGATATACAAATATCCTAAAGTCACCGAAAATCCATTGATCTTAGCAGTGGCTGTAAATTCATCATCCGACGAAACGGAGGTCCTGTTTCCTTTATATATCAAGAAAAGAACTGAAGCTGTCAATGGAAAGTAGCAGTCTTCCTTGGCAATTTTTTCTGATTGGCTACGTACGCGTCGATACTAACTATAGTATCCATCATACAACATCTTATTGATATAAGATTTCATGCCTTAAAGCTGTTGAACTCGAATAGTCCAGGCTGAAATAAATTTCTATTATCTTTAACTATCATTGTCCCTTAAATTATCTTTCATTTACAAGTAATTTGTCTATGTGAAATGCAATAAAGCTGCGGGATATTTAGGATATTTCATTTGTTGTAGGTGTGTGTGTAATGAATGCAAACACTTATGCCTACCACTATTATTTAAAGCGGTTAATTTAGATTACAAACAATGATGAATAAATTAATTTGCTTTTTATTGCATTTTTCTTAAGTCGCACCAGTCTTTACTAAGTACTTCATCTCTTCGTAAGTATTACATTACTTGGAAATTATCAACAGAGATAATTTTATAAAGATGTTTTCAAAGAAAGACTTAAAATTTTAATTTAGAGATTTTTAAGTTTTAAAAATGTACAAATCACACACCCACTTATAATTTAATGACTTTAAAATATGATTCGCTATCGTCTTTCAAATTTTTGAATCAAAGGATTCATCGTCTTGGAAATTTATTAGAAGGGAATTGACATTTAGGATAAATATTGGCATCGTTATTACCTCTCTTTGCTTATACGAGGGATTTTTATTGAGAAAGGTATACCACGATAGGGGGGGTCCCTTTTAAAAATATGCAATCTCAGGTCACAATTTAGTGTTCATAAGGACATAGTCGCATTATCAATGGAGCGTCACTCTTTGTGCTTTTATTGAAATATGATTGACTTTAAACTGATTTTTTTTGATGCAACAGTGACGATGTCTAACATTTTAAACTTCAATAGATGTTATCACAATGAAAGCTGAACTAATAACTGTATTAGATGTGAAATTAAGAGTTGGAGACAGGGAATATAAATTCTATAACTAAGTAACCTATTATTCTGCAGGCAAACAGTTGGAAAAGAAAATTAATCATGTGGCTTAGAAACTTAATTTTTTTTGTCGTCTAAATGTTACCATGGTCTTTTCAATTCGATGATTTTCACACGTGAATTCGCATCCCTCTTTTTCAATAGGTGACATTTATATTGAACTTGTAAGTGTATGGTAATTTCTTTTCTATTGCGACTGAATAGCATAGAGATGTAGGTTGCAAATTAAAGTCGTGGTGAAAAGGCGGAGACAATGCACAGAGCCATAAAGAGTAGAATTTAAATGGCAAGAGGATAGTAAATTTTTGTACTGTATAGAAGCATTTCTAATGCCATCATTTTCAGAACTGTTGCTTAAAATTTTAAAAATTGTCTGTACAATAAAATTGATGTTAATGGTAGTCTGATGGATAAAGGATCATGTTGGACTACTGAAGATAATTCATCATTGTGACAACATGTGACATGGGACAAGTGATGCTCTGTCCAGTGATAAGAATACTTTTTCAACTATTTCAAGTTTATTTAATAGATAAACATAAAATATAGCTGGGACGTAAAATATTTCTCATATGCCACCATATGCCAGTTTCAATTATTGTAACGCGAATGCTTACATATCAAACAATTTTTTTGACTAGTATGCAACAGTTATGTTTTCCTGATTTTCAAGAAATTGTGCTTATAGATATTATAGTGAAAGATTCGTGATTTGAATTAATACCTTCGCGTGGGGAGTGAAAATATACATAATCCGTTAAAAAAGAAATCAAATTTCGGGCAAATCATTGATACGTTTTGTGCCTAATACATTTAGGTGAATTTTGCCGCTCGATAATACATGTTTTTAGCTCATGAGATTTTTTTCTGTATTACTATTATTGTATATTTGTTGGTTTATGGAAATCGATGTTTTCTGATGAAACTATTGCCAGCATCCTCTCATATTTTGCATTCTACTGATATGTTTGACTAATGGTTGAATATCTATATCACAGACTAGTTTCAAACTCATTTACTTGCTATAGGACAACCTATGAATACCTAATGATTTGGAAATAACTCGCGTATATATAGTAGTAAAATAGCTTCATATTCCAATATTTAATAAGACTGCGAAAAAATTTGGTTGTGCAACGGGAAGTTGATTATATGCTATGCACTCTAACGCCAAATCTGGAGAAACACTTATTTTATTTAAAAAAATATTTTAATAATATTTTGATATTTCTTGAACTCTTCTATTCCAAACTTTGATTTTTAAAAGAAATTTATCTATAGCGATTACAGAAATGTTTACAAGTATTTTGAAGAACATTTTCATGTTTTTGAATTTTATTGATATAAAAATAGCAATAATGTTTTATGTGTGAATTTATGGATGTAAATGTCATAACCACATCCTTGGTATATAGGATTCAAATAGCTGAGGATTGGCAACCTTTAGCTAGTCGTTTATTTGGACTCTTGAGATAGCAGCAATATGCATTGGAGGCCAGCAAGTAAAATCATTCATTTGAGCGCTTTTTGCTCATCCTTGGTAACTTTATAGTAGTTCATTTCCATTAGTTTATTGTGCCAGGAAATTTGGTGTTTTTACGAGTAAATGAATAATGCATGACCAAAATTGTACCTAGACGACATGGCATCTTATACCTTGGTTCCAAATTATATAGGTTCATCACACTAGCAGCGGCCGCACATTCCTATAACACTTCCATATGGTATGCCTGGTAATTGCATTTTCTCTAAACTGAAGAAATATCAATATAGATGTAAATTTGAACTACTTTATATTGTTTACGTGATAGCAATTTCATCGCATGTAGCTTATGGCACATTAGTGTGATATTCAAATGTTTATCCTATTGTTTATTTGATGTAAAATGGCGGTTTCATTGGGGTCACCGATAGTGATTATTCTGTAAATTGCTTTTTTGCGATTTGTATCTATTCCGAGTGCTACAATTCTGATTTGTAAGCAAGTAATCATCGTTATTGTAATTCATTCCACTCTCCTCGAAGAGAGAGAGAGTGAGAGAGATGCTTTGAAGAGATGCTCTTTATTAATTTTAAGATGGTACAAACTCTTTAGATTTGACTTAGTAAGTGACCCATGATTTCATCAAAAGAGTGATAGGCAAGAAGTCACCATGTCTTGGGTCTTGTTGATGCTATTTAGATACTTTTAGGAATTAATTATGAATGAATAGACGCTGAGGGAAGACACTAGTAAATTACCGTATTTGAAGTCTCATTGCAAATCCTTATTCAAACATAATTGGAGAAAATTAGAAATTGCATAGTTGTGGCTAGATGATTCCACGCCTGAATTATTTTATGTGAAAGCTACTTTTGGCGGATGGGATTTCTTATCCTTTAGAGATTTATATTGTTACATGGCCAAGAGAAATGTAAATGTTGGCATTCAGCACGTGAAACTGCATTATTTCAGTTGGTTCATAGGTAAATTTGCAATTACTTGGTTTTGATGTGAAGCTTGTTATAAGACTTCACCGTAGAATATTGACATGATGTCTATAGTGTATTGTGTATGGCATGAGCAAATCTACAGTGTCTCCTTTTTTTGAATAATGCGGTAGGAGTCTGTATCTACAACTTTCACGCGTAAACTGAAATATTTATTTTGCATGTATGCTTGTGGAAAGGGAAACATTTTGATTTTATTGGTGTTATATGTACTTGCATATCAATTTGTTGAAGGATGCACACACGTACCTTGCAGAATAAAAAAATGATGAGGCATCACCATTTTTTTCATATGTTTCTTCTTCTCCATGCGCAAGACAATTTTTTTCTTCAGCACGTTTCGATATTTAACTTTTGGTATACGCTAGGTGGAGTTGAAAACATTTTTTTTTAAACTTTATGTCAATACCTTTGAATCCCCTTATCAATCACGACCAGATTTTTAGCTATGTACGAGTTTCGTGTGATATTGGTAATTTGAGTGGTGGCCTGCGAAATTGTGGCGTTAAAATCAGGAATGATTGAATTGGATAGCGTGAAAATCGCCCAAAGACGATGTTGAAATTGTTGAAAATAAGGAAATAGGCAAAAAAGGGAGTTATGAACTTGGACGTTTTAAAAAGGTAGAAATATATGTAGCATCAAAATATATAATGCTAACCAAGTTAAGAGTAGATTTTGCTGGTGTCAGCAGCAGAAATGTTACCAAGTAGTGACGAAATTTATTTTCTTTTTCTAGCAAAATCCTAAAGAGCATTTTCACGTAATATAAATATAAAAAAATGCGTGACACGTATACAGTATTTAATTCCACCAAAACTCCAAAGTTACATAAAAAAGTTTCAGCGTACAACAGCATCCTTGTAAATTCTGAACGTTGCATTTTTATTGAAACGTGTCGTGCTTCATTCATTAAGTTATGAAATTACTACATTTGACTGAAGTTAGGAAATCCGAAAATTTAAGGAAGAATTGTCGATTAAGGATGAATCTGACCCCGTTCATAAAGTTGTATTAGGAATTACTGGGCTGAGCACGTTTAAAGTGTTTTTAAACAACAGGTTTTGACAACTGTGATTGTTACCAAGTAGCACAAAATAATGAAGATACTGTTATGTGGTTGGAGAAGACTTACTCATATAGTGTATCGGTTCATATTTGGCCTTGATGGACATTTTAAAGACGCCTAAACAGAACCACAGCCCCTTACTCTCGTGTAAAACAATATCAAAGCTATATCTGGCTAACTTTTAAGTTCAGATGTTAATGAGACTCAACATTCAGTAAAATAAATTCGCAGTGAAGTGATCCTTGAGTCATTATCACAATTTCTCGATTATCTAACTCATTTTGGGTAGACGTTAAAATATCTTTCTTTGTTCACCCAAAGCAAAATTCAATTTGACTATTTTGAAGCTGACTCGTTAAAGGAACCATATGGTACGACGTTAGTTTTAAGCATAGGGTGGATGAAATTGTGATCGCATCCCATCTGTTTTATTTTTTACTCGAGGCAGCTGCATTTTACAGTACTTTTGCATTCTGATGTCAAAATTTAAGACTGCTTTTAAAAATTTATTTACTGAGATGCATCAATTTTCACAGAAGTTACTTAGAATCGGTGAGTTACTTACAGTCTTTGACGGTGCTTTTATCATGCCATTAATAACTGCATTAAATGCAAGATGCTCAATTAAAATTAAGATATGTACCGCTCTGTCCCATTAAATAACTGAAGCAATATAATTTGTATTTTCTTTAAACTTAAGGAGGAACGCCTTGAAATAAACTACAATGGATTTTAAAGGAGCTTTCAGGAGACCTAATGCAGGTTACTTCCGAGCAATTGATAATATCAATGTTGTATTTTTATTAAAAGTAAGCTAGAATTGAAATATAACAAAAAACAGTTTAGTTGTTTACATAAGAGCACTTTACGCCTAGAACTGAATGAAGCACTTTCTGGTTGGAGTATAATTTTTATATTAAAAAATGAAAGAAAGAGCATTTAAGATAGTTTTCTTCTCTACTTAGAAGACAGTTTGTTTGATGATTTGTCGAAAAGTTAGTAAAAAGATGCTATTTGAATGCGAAGACACGCGCTTCGGGGCGCAACGTTTCATCTCATACGGAGCATATTATTTCCATTTTTATTCATGATCCATTTTTTTAAATATTAGAGGATGGTGTTCTTAGTGTGCTACATTTGGATTCCTTTAAATTAACAATTATTTTAGATTAATTTTTCCACGAAGCTTTACATGACATATTTTCATACTATCTTTTGTTGCAAGATTGATAAAATGTAACTATCATTTAAAATTTTAATGCCATATAACTTGGCACACTTTGACAAAGCTTTAAATGATATTTTGTCATATAATTAATCACCTTTCCTTGCTTTTTACTAGATATATTTATCTCTTGCCCATAATACATTGACAGACAGTGTGTTTGGTGGAAATTCATAATCTCAATGATGATAATGTAAAAGACAATATTCATTATTATAATGAAATTTTAGGACTACTTCTCCACAATATTCCCAGTAAGCTTTTAGAGGTACAGCAGCAAACCACATTTTACCTTTTAAACCTTTACCACAGATTATTTTTGATAGAAATTCCACGAATGCACAGGAAGCCTGGAGAAATTCAATTCATTTATTAGTGTTCCTCCTCCGCCCTCTAATGCAGTACTATCACAGAACCGAAATGACAGGCTATCATAACATGTCAGTATTATTTTTATACTTGGAACCAATGTTATTCACCAGTTTCTTGAATTCACAGTTACAGATGGACTCTGAATGAAGCCATTGCCGTGATGATTGTGATAACAATAACCTCCATACAGGAAGAAATTGTGAAGAAAATCCAGTAACTAAAATTGCCCTGCCTTTTATTGTTACTGACAAGTCTTTCATTTAGAAAGGGTTCATTCATTACCCATTAAATGCCCTGGACGCTCTAAACTGCATGTGTTTTCCCGTTGACTTGGGAGCGGCTTATTGCGTCGGACACACCAGTTCTCGTTTGATCACTGAAGTTAAGCAACGCAACCCCAGCTAGTACTAACATGGGTGGCTGCTTGGGAGAACTGGGTAATGCTAATACCCGATACTCGTCGTTTTAGTGTAGTGTCTGTGCAGTCTCTGCACTAGAACTATGCAGTGGACGGGGCTCTAATGACCTTGTAGTTGAAGGGCCCTAAAACACCAACCAAACAAACAAAAAAAGCCGTTAACTTGAGACGAACATCAACAAAATCTTACCGTTGCAACAAAAATTTATGTTACGGAATTATCAAGTAGTTGCTCAGTTTAAACATAATTTTCATTTGAAATAATGTAATCTAGCGTATTATTTCTAGATAGGATGACACTTGCTCTTAAAATACTCTCTTGCAGTAAAATAAGCTTTTTACAGACCTGTAGATTGGCAAAGTTCCCAGGTGTATCAATTAATCTCTGTTGTCAGTGATTATTCCCATAGCTGAAATAGGCCAATATTAAATAAGCCATTGAATTCTTAGTAACCAACGCCTATTTTTCTCATTAAAAGGGGTTGTAATGTCCTTTTTTGTCTTAGGTCAGTAATAACTTTAGAACAAATTGAAATATTTTTAAAGCCCTATCTTTTGACCAGGTTTGATTGAAGTTGATTGAATTTGAAGTTATGAGCTACATTGTCACGTACACATCACGATTTAAATGGATCTGAAAATGGGGATATAAAATAAACCAATGAGTAGTGACCCTCCTACCATTTTTATCGATATTTACAAGTCGTTTACCAAATCGAGCAATATCCGTCCTCCACCTGTAATTATGTGGCAGTAGTGTACTAGCCTTATTTTCATTTTCGATTTATGGTTTAATTGGACATGAAGGGCGATTTTTAGTGAAGAGAAACATAATTGTATTACTACGTAATAATGCCATTATACAAGCACGTTGGTGAACAGGAATGTCGATGTGAGCTGCCAAATTCTTTAATGGGGAGTGTAAAAATAATATAATTCACTAGGGCATTAGACGTAATAGCACACATGATTGTAGATTCTACGGAGAAGTAATGGATGTTGAAAAAATCGACTTGGTTCTCCAAAGGAATCGTTGTTCTCTAAATTTCTGTTATTGGACATGGCTTGCCTGTTGTTTTATAATGTATACATTTTATATTGTGACAAATAATAATTTCGTGAGGCACTATAATACAGTTTGTTGTCTGAACCGATAGTAATCATTTTCCAATTTCTTAATGGCGTACACAAGAAATTTATTATGGGTCTCCTGACTATTTTTTTTCTAACGATTGCTCGTTCACTTTCTTCTGACACCATTTCTATTGCAGAAGATTTGAAAAATCCATAGTTTGAGAGCACATTTGAAACATATATAGAAACACATACTTGAAACCTATATGTTGTGCTAGAAATAACCACTTTGTTTTAAAATTTACCAAAAATAAATCCTATATCTTACACTGAAGCAGGATATGTAAATTTTCTTACTGTGGAGTTCTCAATTTTGATGAAGCAAAGTAGTTAGTTTGGGAGAAATACTCTATTTGAATTTTGAAATCATTACAGGAAGAGGTGTGTCTAGTTTGATAAAATACATGAGAAATTAAAATAACTTTGTCATAGATTTTTTGCTCGTACGTATGTTATATTTATAAAGACATAAATGGGTTGAGTTGACTTTGGCTTGCAGTTCTGGAAAGCACATATTATTTTCAGTCGATATTCCAAGGGTTGTGATAAGATGATTAACGATGTTGAAAATCAGGTTTGGTTTACCAAGTCATTTAGTGTAAATGAAGAAAACTGTTTACTTGGCGACTTAACTGTAAAGCACTTTAAGAATCCAAAGAGAGTCTTAGCTTTCTTAACTGGGTGTAATATTTTAATAGAAAAAAAACCAAGATAGGATGCCTTATGATCAAATAATGTGCTTATTGAGGTGAGATGAGGTAAGAAAGACATTGAACGAAAGCAAGAAAAATTATAAAAGATGTAATCTATATCTTGGTGATTTACCATAGTTTACTTTTCGTGACATTCAAGTAACACTGTATATAGTGTACTTTTTTTTCCACATCATTTCCAAGACATATTTCCTTTTTAATTAAATGTCTCGACATTTCCTAATACATTATTAAGACTTTAAGCATAGAAAATAGTTCTAGGTTGCCGAATACGGTTCATTATTTAGTTGTAGCCATGCGTGAACTTAATGTAATGACACTCTGGACGCAATTTAATAAATATGTCTCTAAAATTCCTCCTACTCCACTTCACTTTTATCAAGATGTCATGTTTAATATTCTTAATCGTTTTTATACATCGTATCGATTTCGCGTGTTATTCATTCAGTTTACATCCTAATTGGACCCAATTCGGGTGTATCGGGATAAATACCATCGATCTCCCCTTTACACAAACTCCTAAAACCGTATGTTTAGTTTCTCTGTATGGTGGAAGGTTCCTTTTAGGACTCTCCTTTCTGAGAGATAAAGTTGCTAGCATAGACCAGAAGCGATCCTCGGTACTTGAAACTGAAGAGGCACGTTGGCTCTACCAATCCAGCAACGCCTGATAAATGAGGAAGCTTCAACCCAATAGTTATTCCAGTACGGTACAGTATCTTTAAAGGGGGTTGCTAATTGGTAATTTAAAAGTAAATGGGCCCTTCAAATTTTTATTTTCAACTATGTAGACATACTTAATTTTTAGTTATAGTTTGTAAATTGTTGTTGTGATGGGATATGGTCACGACATGAAATGAGTTGTCATGTGCAGAATAGGAAACTGACTGTTAATTGGTAGTTGGACATTTCGACAAATTCATAACATTAAATTCATGCAATTTTGAAACAAAATAACTTTTGGTGTCATGTTTGTGTTTGTATATTGTATATTCAGGAAAGGAGAGGGTCAACAATTCTCATTAATTGGACTGGACCAATGCTGAAGGTCATAGAAAGAACAAAAATATTTACAATTTTCAGTGAGTTTCATTTCAAACGATATTAAAGCAGTAATAGTTGTCATATTATCTATTTATATATAAATGTGTATACAAAAAGCGAAGTGGTAGAGAATGCGGTTTGACAGGCATTCGCTTCTAAATTATTCATTTTATAAACATTATACGAGAGTAGATAGCCATTTTGTTTCGTCTGTGGTCATTCCCTAAACATTTGGCCATTATCAATGTAGAGCCTTTAATAAAGTCATCAAAGAGAAAATGGTAACAACGTGTTCAACAGCCTTCCTTTCTTGTGTTTTTAAATTCGTTACAAGCTCTTGTTTCACGTCCATTTTTAACCTTAGTCTGGTTTTATTTCTTTTTGGTGCTATTGGCAATCAAAGATGTCATTCATACATAGGGCTCTTAATTTAATGGAGTTTCAGCATTAAGCTACTCCACCAGCACAACCAATGGCTGACGGAAACTCTGGTACTGTGCATCAGCATCCGAAAGCTTCCGTCAGACAAGTCTGTCAGTCAAACAGTGTGCTCAATATATAATATATTATTATATATTACATCTCATTGTTCTTACGTTTTTACCCTTCCAGGCAAACGGATATTTCTTGCGCACAATTTCCGTAAACGTCAATAAATATATCAACTTTTGTCAATCATTACCGATTAACCGTCACATATACAATATGTGCGTCTCAACCCTTCTACCGCAATGGCCGAGCTCATGTCAACCAGTGGATTTACAATTCAGTCAGTCATTGCGCATAGAGATGATAAAATATACTCTAAATACAAAATGGACTGTGAATACAACGTAGAAATGCTTTCATTTTTGAAAATAATCTTCATAGAGGTTGCAATTTGATGCTTGGCTAATTGTTTGGTTTAATATTTGGAAACGCTATTGCGCAGTGTATCGGTGGGTTATATCCACGCAACCTATCATATTTCGATCATAAGACGTCACCTTTGCAGTAACCAAGATGAGTTATTTGTTTTGGCTGACCCGGATGTGAGAATCGTAACCATTTGCTAATTTTACTAGATACACTCTATACTTTCAGTTAGGGCATGAGCCTGACTCCTGTTGCATTGTAGTTATTGTGCAAAAGGTCAGACACCATGCAATATTATAACCAACAAAGCATTAATTTACCTGCCAAAAATTTCTATTTTGGTTGTGGAGGTGTTAGAACAGTGGGGTAGGCCGATATTCCCCCACAGACAATTCAGCCAATATTTCTTGTGGGCTCCAGACGCCCGGCTGAGGTGCCCCCAGTCAGAGCATTTTCATTAGAACCGTAGACCCGACCCTGCCACAGACGGGATAAGGGTATGATGATGATGTGGTGATACTCTATACTTTCAGTATCCCCGCTTCGGTGGCGCAGTGGGTAGCACAGTCTGTAACTGCGTCAGTAGTTCTATTGTTGTTTGTTGGAGTTTAAGGTCCCGTTAACTACATGGTCATTAGAGACCCTCAGTAGTTCTAGGCTCGATACTGGAGCGAAGTGGGTTGGCTTCTTTTAGGCGACAGTGAGGCCACGAGTGCGCCTTCTTTCGGGTGAGAAGTAAAACCGAGGTCCCGTTGATGTACAATGGCATTTGCACGTAAAAGAACCATCTCTACTGTGCAACGGGTAGATGACACAAAATTTCCAGGTGTAGAAGCTCGCTTCTTGGAAGTGCCCCGAGTGCCTCAATGACCTGGAAGTGCCCGACTATAAATATGCGTAGAGGTTGCAGCTTTGGTCGGCAATCGGCTATGAAAACAACACTGTTCTATATATCGTCCTTGTGTCCATTCAGAGAGACAAGATGGGTACCTGACCCAGCCATAGGTAGGAAAAGGGTTAGGAGTTGCTTTAACACTCTGTACTTTAAGGATACAAGTAAATGACAACCTAAATACGGTGTAATTTGCTTAAAGTGGAAGGTAAAGATTGGAAACGATCCCTTCCTAATGATTCATGGCTGAAGCGTAGTCCTTGGCAATAAACATTTAATGGAATATCTATATTATATGCTTTATTATTAATTATAATTTTGCATTAGTTGTAAAAGTCATTTTAAAGAGTACAGCTTGATTCCAAGAGTATATTGAAAAACACACATTTCGTGAATTACACTCATTTGAAAGTGAAAGAAAATGATCCGTATTTTAAACGAAGCATCCTAATCGGGTTTTAAAGATTGTGCACAATTTACGCAATATAATCCAGCTGTCATTTTGGAGTTTTGGGAAAAGAAAAAGTCAGCCTCTTCCCCCTCCATCTCTCTCACACACAGGCGCAGCTGTCGACATTGTCATTTGGAAATGTGGACACAAATTGTCAAGGTCTCGCTTTTTTTTTAAGTAAAGTTCAATGTGAAATCTTAAGATTTATGTCACTCTGAGTAGTATTGCTTTTAATGACTGACGCTGATGTGGCACTGAGTATTTCGCACGACTTCCGTTCGGAACTCGTCATGCATGAATCGTTTTTAGTTTAACAGTATTAAAGATATCATATTGGGCTTGATTTCTTCAATGATCTGGAAACGTATTCACATCTTAAATATTATTTCGTCTTTTTCATTACTTGGATTACGAAAAAAATATTTTATTTCTACTTGAAGTAAGAGGAATGATCCACTCAGAACTTGTTTGACTGTTTTTTGTCAGCACATCTTCAGACATTCGGATATATTTTAAACAGCCCCATTGAAAAGTTATCTCTTTTCCCTTTACAGTGTTCCCAGGCTAGCCTTATAAATAAAAATTACTTTTCAAATAAAACGTTTTGCTTTTCCCAGCATCACAGCAAAAGTTCACACCATTTATGTTTATCCATGCAATCAATCCGGTTGGATAACGGAAACTAATATTGAGTTGATCATGAATGTGATCTTAAACTGCGACAAATTTATTCAGTAAAATAATTTTAACTATTTTCCCATTTTTATTGTGCATCGTTTCTACTAATATACTATAATAATTATCACAGTTCAATTTAATATTACCTAAATTAAACTAGATTGATTTAAAATAATAACGAAATCCATTTCAACCTAAAACATAAGTTTCAAATGAACATTACATAGCTATTTGGCTCTCCTTTGGAATTTGAGACGATACTGGCCTGGAATCAGTGTTTTTTCTAGGTTAAATAATTTTGGAGATTACTGATCCTGCACTTGCAACCATAAATGACTTGCTAAGTGATTCATTGCTTGGTGAGAAGCAGACACTCCAAGAAAAGAAAAAATAGACTGGATATGTATTTTTGGTGTTGAAAACTTGTTTAAAACAGAAGTTTTTATGAGACTATGTCATAGACAATTTATGAGATGTAGGCGCACCCATCACTTTCACTGCTGCCTTCCAAATATTTCATTTAAATTCCGGATATTCTTTTTAAATGATTCATGAAATTACAATATTGTTGAATAAGAGATCATTCTGGATTTTTAACGTGATTGGCAACAGCTATGATTAACCAGTTATTTCCTCTCCCTTAATTGTCTCTAAAACTCAAACGGAAACAGTCTGTTATGCTTTCAAGGCACGATTCTTTAACCTGGACATTTCTGCTGTACACTGACATAGTCATTCTGCTTAAGATCTAACTCATTAATCCTCAACTGAAAGCTGCAAAATGTCAGAAAATATGTTCCGGAAGTCACAATTACGAAAATATGATTTATTCATATTATAACTTGAATCATCTCGTGCATTTTATTTTAAACTGCGTTGTGGGACTAGGTACTGCAAGTGTAGTATTATGGTAGCCTGCATAATGCTATAATACTACGCTATTCCGGGTAGGATTCACTCATTTCATGCCTGTGGCGATGAGTTTGAGATTGTCAGTCCGATACAGAGGCACAGAGGGGGACAGAATTGCAACTTGAGAAAGATATAAATGGAAGGAGAAAGACAGAGAGGGGAAAGAACCAGAGGAAAGTGGCCCATTGGTTTTTTTTGTTTACGTGACTGCACTTTTATTTTCTAGTTCTTTATAGTGCAAAAGATTTTTTGGTTCCATGTGGTCCATCGTCCACTACTCTTTGTCATTGGCTAAACGAAGCATTATAATTTGTCCGTTTCTTGTTTTAATTGTTTTTAAGATTAGATGGGAGGTCTTATCATCCTTTCTCCCCTTTATGAAAGCCAATGATCTCAGCGCTAATTACTCATTGCAGTTTTTTATTGTTATTAATTAATGCCTGAATTTATAACCCTCTTTTTTGTTTTAAAGTCGTTAATTCGGAATTATTAACCTTTATGACATGATATGAAAACAACCCTTTCAGCGTTAAACCTTTGTGGTAGATTTAATTGCGCCTACATCTTCATAGTGTATTTTCTTATTTTGATTAACTTGCCTTTAAGTTATGTGGAATGCATTAACTGAAAACGACTATTCATCTTCATTATTAGAACCTTATTCAGTAATTAAGTAACTTAGCATTGATCAAAAACCTAGTTTACAAGTATCTCTACCTGCTTTCCCATCCCTTTTAGCATTTGCAGCCAGCGAAATACTCAGATGGGGATAGGCAACGTCGCAGAAGGCAGAATCCATTTCCTCCTCCCATCTCAAATAAAACTGAAGTGATGGGAATACGTCCTGATCCGATTAAATGAGGCTGTGGGAAAAGAGACCTGAGGAGATCCAGACTAGAGTCTCATGCTTTGTGAAGTAGGTACACGATGAGATTGCCTTTAGCTCTCAGAGCGGCGCTAATGAAAGGGAAATGTGATGAAGGTTAGAGGAACTACCCCGAGAATTGAGTTCCAGTCGGGGAGTGGACCGACATCCAAGGATTGAACTGAACCACAACGATACGTACAGGTGGCGTCATTTCAGCCCCTAACTATTTGTGGTAGCGATGGATGACGTAAGCCAGTATCTAGTATTTGCCAGTAGTAACGCACCTGAATCATTCCAACGGGAATTGAACAACTTCAGAAGAAAAATGGACTACGAGGGGTCTGATAGTTGGCCGGAGCACATCAGATTATATGTCCTTTGACTGGGAAGAGGCTAATAGGATAGCGGTTGCCCATTTGTGAGGGGAAGGTAGGGCGAGATGATAAGATTGGTGCATGATCTGGGAGCAAAATACTGTACTTGGAATCAGCTATGCATACTAATGGGGAAACAGAGTCAAATGTCACACGTAGACTCAAAGTAGAATGAATATGGGGTTCCGTGTGACAGACGAAGACTAATGAAGCTCATGGACAAGATGTAATGGTCCGTAGTGATGCTCGTTGCTGGGCTAAGTAACAATTCACAACAATGGTGTTCTGTTGATAAAATAACGCATACTACCATATTCAATATGTATGTGACTGGTGACATGAGAGACATTCAAAATTCAAATAATAGAAGGTAGGCTCAGGAGATAGGTCAAAACAAACGTGGGATAACGAATTGGTGGAGGACATAAACGAGTTAGGAGGCCTTGCCATAGTCAGGTTACTTCTGAAATCAATATCTAACAAAAATATTTTTGAAAGACTGACGAAAATGTTCACTCCTTTCATAAATGCTAGGTACTCCAGTGAATGCATAATTAAGAAAAGTTGACAGTGTAAAGAAATTCCCCTTCTTTATTTTTATATAAAGACCTAAATTAGCCAGTAAAATATAAAATTTACTTATTGAATTTCACTTTTGCGTTATTGATTCATAACGAGAAAAGATATATTTAATTTGTATGCGAGAGAGTATGTTCCTTTCTTTATGGACCTTTAGATTGCTTGGTATTGATTTTTTGCCTTTAATTTATCATCATTTTAGGTAGCTTTTGTATAGAGATGTATGAAGAGCTTGTTTGCTATAAATCAATTTAATAATGACATAAGAAACAACGGCTAATGGTGTATATTTACACATACCTTATAGTGAATATTTCATATTTCTTCTTACGCTGTTGATAACTGATGGAAATGAAATGTGTGGTCTGTTAAAGTGCTTTATTCAGAGTAATATATCAATTTTTAAACTCTCCAACTTTGACATCAATGTGAACCACCATTAATATTAACGTTTGATTAATTAATAAACTCGGCTTTCACACTGCTGAATGCTGTCCGCCTTGTGCATGTGTATCTTGAAGAATTGCATCTTTAAATTTGCTGTATATACTTTCTCTAAAGCAGTCTCTGTATATACTTTCTCTAAAGTGATATTTGAATGGTTTCTAATTTTAGATTAATAATACGGCAATCCATTTATATGTATTCCGACTTATCTTGATACAAAATTTTATTCTGACTTTTATCTTGTGATATTTTCTATGAGGAAGCTATATTAGTGACTTTTAATTATAGATACAGTATATTTCTTTATTAAGATGCCATTTCTCCTAAGTGTCGTAAGAAAACTACATGTGTCTAGTCTTCATGCTACTATAACTCCGAATTTCTTTAAAAAGCAGTAAATCTGTAGGGTGCAATTTCAGTAAAGCTTAAGGTGCAATTGCACTCTAATAACTGAACTACCAAGGTGGACTCAGAAGATACTAATTATAAAAATAATTTTTATGATGCTGTTACATGTTTAAAAACGCTTTACGCAGGATTTAGTTTATACGACTTTGAAGGACTAACAGTTTAATGTGTCCGATGTGAAAATGTGGTTAAAATCTGTCTCAATGTCTTCACATTGCACCTGCTAAAGCTCCCCGTTGTTACTGACCATTCTCTGAACTGGCGAATTCTCGTGTGGGTATAACCTGTTAGTACAAATTTAAAGTTTTTACTTGTGTATTACAATGCGTACATCACTAGCATTATATTTAATTATCTAAATAATTCAGTCATCATGGATTTCTTAGTTCGTCTAACAGCGAACATAATGTAATTATGGTAAGTGAAGGCGCGTTAAATAAGTTTTAATTGAAAAACAAATCTCTTTTGCAACGATAAAATATAGGTTGAATGTAAGCTCAAGTTAGTTTGCTCGTTTCTCACGTGGTTGGATTTTTAGTTGCTTTTGTTGTTGTTGTTGCCGTTATTCTTACTGCTACTGCTGATACTGCTGTCGTTATATTAAAATTGAGGTTGAGTTCAACATTTGTTGGCCATGTGGTGAGAATAACAGCAGGGATATTTGGAGTTTTAATGTCATGTATATTACCACCATGTGCTGAAAATATGACTTGGCCTTTGAGAGAGTGAGATCTAGCAAATGGCAGATGAAATCATTTCCTCTTTCCTCTCTCCTTCAATAACGCAATTTAAAACTACATGCTTAGTGTATGAAATCACGTGTTACAAATTTACACAGCAAGTCTATTTATAATAAACATATTTATTTATTTTTTCGGCACAGCAACACCCCCTCGTATGTGCTTAGGTTTGGTTATAATGACGCTAAATCAAAAATCAGCGATGAACTATTTATAGTCAGGTGGTGCAGTTATGGACCTAAAATGTAGTGACTGTGTGATATATATTCCAGTTAAAGTGCTCATATTTCGTTTGACGGATATTCTTTAACTAGCACTTTGCTATCAATCGTCGTTTTGATTATTAGTCCTCTAATGATTCAAGTTGAGATATTTCTCCACAAGAAAAGTGAACCTCAAAAATAAATGTAGAAAATGGAAGCGATAGAGCTTGAAGGATGGAATTTCTTTTAACACTGGTGAACCATTCATTAGCATCACATAAACGTCTACCCTATGTACTGTATACAGTATATGCTGTAGTATGTCAAACTTCTAGAATTTTAAACTTTGAAATTTGGCATCTACTTCAAGAACGATCTTTCGTCTTGTTTTTCGTCTACGTCTAGGTTTCCTAATACCATTTAAATAATATCTTAGGTAAATGTACTAGGGGAAACTGGCTGACGTACGATTTGTTTGCAGCCATGTAAGTAAGCTGCATTGGTGACATTAATAGCAATGATTTCTGTTTAGTTATTCTGTAAATGATATGCAAACTCAAAATGAATCTTAACATCACACTGTTTAGTGTAACCTTTCAAGGCTGTGTATAGTTAGAAAGCAGTTAGTTGCTTCATTGGCAGGCATGCTGTTGTGTTACTGTGTCGAGCCATATTAGGCTGTTATTCTAATGCCAGATCTTTTTGCATCCGGGTCCGAATCATATGCGTCATACACTACACACAAGCTCACAGTTATAAGCCACCAACATTTCCTAAATTATATTCATTTTCAATGACATCACAAGAGATCTACCACATTCCTAATAAAACATCTGACATTGTATTGAAGCATCTTTTTTTCCCCTCCTTTGTGCCAAGGTAGTCAATATGTTAGGTTTTTCACTTTGTCACATTTTGATTCTTATTTGCCACGAAAGTGAAAAAAAAACTATTATCAGTCTAGTGCACTACTTGGTGAATTAAATATTCAACATAGCACCGGGCTGTTTTCTTCTACCCACCTTACTCTCTCACCTAAACTATTTTCACATGTTGAGAGTTTGTTTGTGCTTGTTACTGTTGTAAAGAAGGTATAAAAAGTCCCTGTGAAATGTAATTTAAGATCTCATTCATGAATTTAATGGTGCATGAAATGAAACTGTATATTACTATTCGAAGTAATAGAAAATCGCTTCTGATAAGTTCAGCATTTGCTTGTATTTTATTGTGCTGGAAATGTATAGTCTGATAAAAGGTGCTCAGTTGAAATTTGAAATTTTTTTTATCCAAATTTTTTTTTGGCGATGCATCACAATGCATTATAAAACTTCGCTTTTTTATCTGTACTGTATATATATCAAAAGCTGCAAGTTGGCTTCCCAAATGCATGTTTACCTTTCTTTGAAATGGTACTTTTTAATTCTAAATATCCGTTGATAAGGTCAGGTCGAATATTGTACTTCAATACCACATCAACAAACAACGTACAGTGCAAAACGCATTTTTTATTCTTTCTTCTACACATTGGATACGCTTAAAATGGTCATAAGTTTCTAGATGGTTTTTTTCCAGAATGTCGTATTTATACTAAGGTGACAGTGGTAAAAACAAAAGCAGTTTTTAGAGTGCTGTTTGCGAAGCAAAATAAAACACTATCAAATGTCCCCTAAGCTTTAAAATTGATACATTCCAAACCTGCTGTAGCTCTTGTAGGTGTTCAATTTACTCCAAAACGTAATGCAATTCATGGATTACATTTTATCAATCAATGCCAGTATCCGTGTAAGAGTAAAGTTTAGTTTTTTTTTTTTCAACAAAACACTGTAGACTTATGAAGAAAAATAGATAGTTGCATCTGAAGCTAAATTAGCAAACAAAATTATGATCTCATAATGTGTGATTTTTTATTCAATGTAGTATATTTCAGCTGCTAAGCTAAAACGTGCTTACACTGTGGATTATAAGACCAGATTAGAAAGGATGGTAGAATTTGCTGGCTTTCTGTATTTTATCGGGAGCGGCAAATTGCGTTTGACATACCAGTTCTCGTCTGATCACTGAAGTTAAGCAACGCAACCCCAGCTAGTACTAACATGAGTGGCTGCTTGGGAAAACTGGGTACCGCTAGTATCCAAAAATCGTCGCATTAGTGTAGTGTCTGTGCAGTCTCTACATCAGAACTACACAGTGGACGGGGCTCTAATGACCTTGTAGTTGAAGGGCCCTAAAACAGCAACAAACAATGTATTTGATCCTTCTTAACTCATGGATACCCGACCCTACCATAAGCGAAAAAATTGAGTTACTATACTATTACAATGACACCTCAGATTTTTCGGCACTTGACTTGAGATGATCCAAAATAAAGTGTGATCTCTGTTGACTGTGCCGGCTTTGGCAAGTCAGTTTAGTTTCCTGTTGTTGTGGATAGAGTCCACGCTGTCCGAGGTTGAAGGTTTTCATTTTGGTGAAGGGAAGATTGGAAAGATTCAATGAGGATATACCGTAACTAAATCTTCATTGCATTTTGAATGCTCTCAAAAAGTAGGTTGAATATTTGCTCAGTTCTCTCTCTTCTTACCTCTTTATTCCTCTTTAGTTATCCGTTTGTTTTTTTTAAATTCAATGTTTAGGGCTAAATTTATTGTATCACATCAGTGTTCCTACAATTTCTCTGAATCAGTAGAGGATTGGAAGTGGTCGTTATTGGCTAAAATCATGAGTATCCAGCTCCATAGGACGTGAATTCTTGCCTATGTGATGACGGTGATACGTAATTGGCCACTTACCAGCCGTATAACTTGCCGAATGTCGATTTACAAAGGAATTAATGTCTTTGGTGTGGTAATCCGTTTAGTTTTAGGTTTATGTATCTTGAGTAAAACGCGAGCGCTCTGTATTGACATTCATGAAAAGGTGTGGCACGAATTTGAAGTGATTTGAAAGGTCAGCAAACGACTGATTAGAAGTTTAGACTGATGCGATTAATGCTAGAGTAATCCATATGTTATTGTAATGGGTTTGATTCGCTCGTTAAAAGTTAGGACGGCATATCAGCTATTAATCGGTTAGTGATGCACAGGATCTATATGGGTTTATTATGGATCTAGGTTTTACTGTCGTTGATAGCCGGAACTATGCTGGAGTATAATTTAAATAAATGAGTTTCCGTAATCTTCTTAGAGCATCGGTTTAATTAAAAAAATCTCTTGTGTTAAGCCTGTTAATCTTTTTCCCAAATAATGCGATTTACTGCTATGGTTTCGGTATGACGATGTCTTGTTAGTGAAATAGTTTCTTGGAGAATTCTTGGCATCTGAATGTTAGTGTCAATAAAATTCTTTATTTCCGACTAAATAGCACTGAAATATTTTGCATAAAAAGTGTGCATTTTTTTGTTAAATTTTTAAAGCACAATAAGAACCCTCGTATTGATCGTTGAAAAGTAAATCATGACCTCCAAGATACTTATCTAACTCGTGAAAGTTGATTAAGATTTCTGTATTGAGATATTGTTTACATTTTTTTATTTACTGAGCTTGTAATGCATAATAAATTACATATGTATTATGAAAATATATTTCATATATTTAAAAAAATGACTGAAGACATAGAACATTAGGAGCTATAAAACACCCAGCAGTTGTTTACTGACAGGAAATTGCAATCAGGTATCACAGACTAATTCATTAATGGGACGCCGATAAATTGTGATTTGTGTAGACCATGTAACATTTTATCAGTTGAATGGAACACATATTGCTACTTACGACTTTATAATTAATGTCAATTATAATTGCGAGTTTGTAAGTGTACATTCAAGTATAAACGTATCATTTGGAATAGGATGAAACGTAGAGGTAGAGCTGTAGGGCTGAAACATCGGGGAATTACTATCTTTTGGTGTAATCACTAGCAGATTGCTCTCCTGGGTCAAACAAATTAAGACATGACATCCAAAACTTTTTAATCATTTGATCGAGATACTGCAAAATTACTATGATGTACTTTACTACTTTAATACAACTACAATTTTTATTTTGTTTTTCATGCGTAAACCATCACCGCGCTTCATCATATGCATGATCGATGTCGATTTTTAAGTCATGTCACAGTAAAAGTTTTCAAAAAACCTGTGATAAAAATCCTGTTCAATTTCAAATTGCCTCTAGTGGGTAAAACATACAATAGCGTTGCTTGAAAAGGGAGCTCTGAAATTGAATAAGTTATACGAGGGGCCTATTTTTTTTGCAATAAAAACAGCAGACAGTTGTTTAGTCAATATTGGAATTTTAATAAGTATGGGTCCCATATACATAAAAATGAAATCAGTTTTTAAATTTATTATGCAATATCAAGTGAATCTTATGATTATCATAATATGCATGTTAATAAGCCATTATTTTAAAATGTGACGTTTAAAATGTGTCATTCTGAACCTCGTACTGGTCCTTACATATTTTGGCCATATATTAATAATATTGCAAGTCGATATTGATGCAGGTTACTTATAGGTTGTATTCTGTTTATTTTTAAGGCAACCTAGCAAAGGAGGAAGAGGGCAAACTGGGAATATCTTGTACAATATTTTATGATGTCGAAAAGAACCATGTTCGATAAATCTTCCCCAATTATTTACCACAATTGTTACAATCCCAAGTGACCGATTCACCAAGACTGTTGTGAAAAGCAAAATAATTTCTTATATATAACATATTGTCTTGGAAATCATTGAAAGAAATCTTTTGTATTGTTTTAACGGATGCACGCAACACGAGTCTTTGCCTTTGTATATACTGTATGGAGATATGCATCAAAGAACATGTCTGCTTTTATTTTCTCCACCTCCATCTTTATATTTTTTGTACTTAGTTTCTTTAATGATATTAGTCCAAATTTGTTGCAATACCTAAAATTGACCATTATGCGTCATTATTTGAGAATGCTCTAGACTGTGATTATGTTTTTGTTTTGCTTCACCTTTTCGCCCTGGTGATCATGGCCGTGGATGACGAGTGCTGCTTGATGCCCTTGGCACGAGTCAGGAGAAGTCAGCTTTTAACATTACTCATGCTATCAATGAGGCTTGTCTTAAAATGTCATTTTTAAATGGTGGGTTTCTAAATTGCGAGTTTACAAACCTGATTCATTTTGTAGTAGAAAGAAAACCCCTATAAAGGATGTCGATATTCAACAAATATAAGTCTTCCAAGAGTAAATGTTAGCAGTATACTTACTGGTACATGCTATGCCCATACTGCTCACTCTCCTAGCATGTGTTTGCCTTCGTTTCTTTGTTGTCTTCTTATAAAACTTGTAGTTCTTCTGCAAAATTTCATTTTAAAGCCTATGAGCAGGGAAAATACTAGCAAAATGCCGACTTTACCAACATTACTAGTTACTTGATTTTAATAAATATCGAAAGGGTGATAGAAGTTGATTAGTAGGGCAAATGTACGTTTATCATGTCCAAGGTTAGGAGGTGGAAAATCTGCTCATTGGCATGAGTATCCAGCTAATGACCATTGCAGATGTACATAAAGCTTACTAATAGAATTACTCTCGTGGCTGTGTAATGCGTGAACATTTGTCATAATATCTGATAATTTTCTGACAAAAAATCGCAAACTAAGGAGTATATGCAACAGTAAATAGATATCTTCAGTTTGTAAGTAGAGGATTTTATTTATAAAAATACAGTATAGGTATGTGTGTGCACTGAAGTAGGATCACGCGATGTTAGACTGAGGTTGTCTTTATTAAAGAAAGCAATTCTTGAAAGTAAGTCCTTTATTATTTTTTCCCTTTTATTATTAAGTGTCGCTCCTTTTTTTTATTATTTTTCTTCTTGCGATTATGAGGTCGTATGAATTATTATGTAGACTGCCTTCACAAAAAAATATTAAAGATACTATGTTTGTGTCTGAATTATATATATAGAAATTATAGTCTCTATAAAAAGTATGCTCAGGAGCCTGTGATAATTGATACTGTCCTATGATGAGGATTGATTTGCAGTATATTTACCTTTTATCATGTGCTTATATATGCCAATTAATGTGCTCTGTTATTGATCGATATGCAAGTCTGTGATGTCTAAAACGTCGCCAGTATTTCTTTTTATGCTCTCATAGATGAAATGAACTATTATTATTAATATTTGTTTAAAAGCATCTGAAGTCCCAAATAAGGATTACATTTGCATTAAGTATTAATTAGCCCACGTACCGATGTTTTGAAATTAAACTGCCTAACTTTATAATTCGTATTTAAAATTTCATCCTTGTTTTTCTTAATATCTTCCTGAATAATTTGTTCAGTAACGTGAACATAAGGAATTCGTCTCTTTGTGTATGTGATTTTGATGTTTTTATAAAAGCCCTATATATTCAACTTGAAGTTTTCGTTTTAAGAATATGTAATTATAGACCATCGAGACAGATAACAGTTTGTTTATTCGCGTTAAACCCATTACTATTCTTTGTTTCCATGGAGTTTCAGGATTACATGTTTCTACTTGAAGATATCTAGAATCTTATATGCTACTTGATGTCTAATTTCTTATTGTCTGAATATAACTATAGTTGTTGAATTAGCAACCTCTTATTTGAAATTGATTACAGTTTATGACAAAAATGGCTCGAGTTGTAGCATGGGAACAACTGGTATATATTTTTGAGAAGTACTATTTCTTAAGTTTGGTCGTGTAGCATTTATTTCTCACAGTCTACCTGCGTCTTTGATTGGAAGGTGGTTCCTAGCTGAGGCGGATATCTTCTTTTAAGCGACAAAGAAGCTCTATAGTGGGTATAATGTCACCTGTCCTTAAAAGAACAATCGGCAAAATTCCCAAGATTTATGAACTCGTCCCTCTGGCATAGATCAACATTGTATTAAGCAGAGGGGGCTGGAGTCTCAATTCAGCACCATACCTTGTCATAGACCGAGAAAAGTGTTAGGAATGATGATGGTAATGAATGATTGACTGAACCAAGTTTACTAGTTGGAGTTTTGGGCTTAACAATTGAAGTTTTAAGGAAAATATATCGAAGCTATTTCAGGAAAGGGCTTATAACATAAGATGACTGAATATGTGACTATGAGCAGAAATTGAAATTAGCTTATTGAATACTAGTCTTGTCATGAAAGACTTTCATAAGCATGTTCAAATATTGCTCGGCAACATCAAAGTCCTTGTCATACCAAATAATTCCGGTGTGATGCATTTACCTAGCCAGATGTAATTCATGCAACAGTTAATTAAACTAGGCTCAAATTCTGCTTCTTAATTATCTTTTCTTTTTTCGTCTTCATTTTCTGGTGTTATAATACTTTGTGGAGATATTTAGGAACAGGAAACTACTATTGATGTGTGGTATATTAGAGCTTTAGTCAAGTGTCTCTTGAGATTTCTATCATAGGACTATGTGAGGACTAGACATGCATTGAGTATCTATCTAAGTATATACATATAATGACAATGACTTGAGTCAAAATTTATATTCTGCGTGTTGGATTTTTATGATTGTCCCCAGTGCATTTGTTTCGATGTCGGCAACTTTGTCATACTCTATGCATGAAGATGATGAAGAGAAGATACATCTTCTAAAAGACAATGGAGGAACTGGAGTAATGAATACTACGCGAAAAATTGTCTATGTACTTATATAAATACAATTGCAGCGTTTGCAATAGACTCGTCAGTAATAGCATTATGAAGAGCACTTCTTGGGTACTTGAGAGGTAAGGAAGCGAGCATATTTCCCAGATGTTTATTGCTAAATTACACTTTGATTGAAGCAATTTTGTTAATCACAAGCCACCGACGTATCGAATATCATGAGTTTATCTTTTGTTATAAGCTATGGAGGTTTTCGGCATCTCTATTCATTTGTGAAGATGTGAGCTCGATTTGCAGTAATGAATTATGTGATCCTTTTACTATATTAATTAAATTCAAAACTTATACTTTGAGTAGATAACTTTTGAGAGCGTTTAATTAATTCAGTTCAAATGCCTATGAGGTTTAAGATAGCGTTGAATTGAAGTTTGATTGAAAAAAATCTTGACGTTAAAGATGAAATATCAATTCATTCTAAGGGTTGGGATCCAGAGTTGGGTTCACCTCGAACCTACATCCACAAATTCAAATAGCTAACCCGTTATCACACAACATCTAATTCATTGGTTTGTTTAATAGATTTCAAATGATGAAATGTATCTCCAAAATGCACTGAAAAAATCTGGATATCAATGATGCAAGAATTAAATGCTGCATGTGTACACTTGATAATGAGGAAAACTAAACCCGAGCTTAACCAGCACAAAATTTTTAGTAGTTATGTTGATTAAATCTCTGATTTGTAAAGTTGTAGTAGTACTTTTTTGGGTGTTCCGATCCCTTGGATATGTGAAAGTTGATGGTACTGTACAACGTTTCAAAACCATAAAAATTCATTATAAAACTACTGGAATTTGTTTTGGAAATGAAACAATGCAAACTACTAGGAAGTCAACTACTGTTAACGGAAATTGCTATTTCGTTTCAAACAGCGATGAATTTCCTGCACTATAGGATGATGGTTGCTTTTTTTATGGGTTCATCTGCTACTTTTTCTCAAATATTGGACTCTTTTGTTTCAATTTGAAATGATTACTTCAAGTATTTACAAACTTATGTAGTGACGGAGCCTGACAAAGGTATTCGTATGCTAAACTTGCTTGAACCCATTTACTAGATTGAAAAAAGTTTGCTATAGCTGCTCCATTTTCGGTTGTTTTCGTTAGTAGAGCAACAATTTAGATAATGAATTTGTTGGAACATTAAAATTTCTGGTAATGGCTTTCCACTGCAATGTGTGAAGACAAAGGGCATTAATATTGGAATTGAATTTAATTACGTTAATAAACAAATCAGTCCAAATTACTTCCGTTAAATTATTGCAATCATTGTTGATAAACACAACAGAAAAATATGTAACCCTAAGGAGATGAAGTTCTTCAACTAGAAGATACATCAATTGCATCCGTTTCATGCTTATTTATTGGTTAAGTTATACTTTTAAGTTCACATGCTGACGACAACCTGATAGCACATTCAGGTATTTTTCATGTTTATAGACGTACACTTACCCAATCGTATATTATGACCTGATAAAACTTTATATAACATTTTCTTCAATATTTAATTCAAACTCCGAAACCTGTTTATTATCAGTTAATGATGCCACAAACTCAAAGTGAATCGATTGTTTTTAAATTTCAGAAATGCATCTAGCAGTAGTATATACATTATGATTAAGACCTCAGAATTAAAAACCTAACTTTTATGTCTCCTAACGAAGAATTTTACGCACTTATTTGGATATCACGAGCCTGTTTAGTTCACGCTTCAGGTACAATAAAAAAAATTGTCACCTGTTCTACAGTCCAAAGCTGGAAAAGCTGGACTAGAGACGATATTTTGTCGGCCTATTCCAGATATTGAAGTTTAATGGATGATAATTGATAAGAAGTGACTGGCAGTTGAAAGAAGCAGCGTTTCAGGCATGTGAAACACGAAATTTCTACAGAAAAGACTTTGTGGCTACAGTAATAACGAGCTAAAATTGTGATAATACGAAATACAATGGAATGTCACAGTTGCATTACGATTCCATTAATCATAAGACGTCAAAGCACCGTGATTTGTCGTGGAGTCGCGATACGAGCAGGTCCTCTTGGGCTGCTGTCAAAATTGGTTGTTGGCTATGCATCAGCCTATCCAATATTCACGATGTTATGCTATTGCCGTAGAAAAGCAAGTCTCTATATCTTAATTGGTTTATGTATAAAAGTTTTAGTGGTCGCGGCGGCGGAAAGAGATCAGATCTATCCTTTGTAGGAAGATTATGAAGCCGAATCTTGACGAACCTTTAATTCGGTTTCAAGAGGTATTTTTGGCACCTTGTGCATCATTACTTCAATGGTTCCGATTAGTATAATTAGGACATTTTATTTGCATTCACGTCATTTTAGTTGTCAACGATTGTGACAGCTGGTATGTTTTGGGAGACTTCCACTTATTTATTACAATACTCAACATGCACATCAATAAAACATTAAAATAATGAATTGTGGTAGATTAATGATAGTCTCTCTTACGTATAACAATTGTCAGTGCTTCTTAAAAATATAAACCAAAGAGAAATTTAAGTTTCAGGAAAGCTTTCTGTAAGTCCTCTACGTGTATATTTATGTACAATATTTTTCCTGAGATAATTTATATTACAATTTTGAATGTTTTTAATTAGTAGCAGTGATCAAGTTTAGTGTTGATGTGCAGTCGTGCAGAAGGTGCAGTTTAAATCTTTGTTTATTTTGTTAATGCTTCAGAGTCCTTCAACTACAGTGGGATTTAGAGCTTCGTCCACTGTGTAGTTCTAATTCAGTGTGCATAAACACTACAATGTTACTGCGATTTGGGACTTAGCAGTACCCAGTGTTCCTCAGCTGGCGTCCATGCCAGTACTATCTGGGGTTACGTTGCTTAACTTCAGTGATCAGACGAGAAATAGTGTCCAACGCAATACAGCTGTTCTGATATCTTCGTGAAGATTAAATTTGACAAATACCTCTTTAATGTTGATAGAGAGACACTTCATTACCATCTAGAGGTCCTATTTAAAAAAGTTACTACTGTAAATTTCCCCATTTCCTAATTTGTCTATCATGAAGACTTCGCCAAGATGGAGAAAGAAGTTGCATTTGTGACAGGTCCATGGTGGTGGCATTATATAGATAGGACACCTTTTAACATTATATTACTCTCAGGATTGTATTTCACTAGAGGTGGGACATTGTAGTGTTGAGGTTGTCACGTATCATTAAACATTGCGAAATTTCCATGCATTACAAATTACTTGAGTGTAATACTGAAACCTTATATGTAGGTTTTTCTTAGGTATGTTTATAACTCAGTTTGTTCTCCTTTTCTACATTTCAGATGTACACGAAAGTAAAATAAAAAAAAGTTTATGTACCGTAAGTGTGCTTATATATGTACACATGCGCTTATCATGTAGTAAATTTAGAAAAATATTCGAGGTTGTACATAGCTTTGTTTATGAATTGTGTTATTAGACATAATTTGTAGACGCCTGATGCAGAGCTGTTACAGCCTCGTTTTTAAATGTTGTTTGTATTGCAGTATGTTCACATCATTGTGAATGAGGATCTCATAAATCATAAACGTAGAGCAATTAGTTTCCCTTTCTACGTGCTTCGTAAATATTCATAGTGCAGTCAGTCCATTTTATTCACCCTTATAGTTTTTCATTTTACATGAAAAGCATTTTTGTAGCACCACTTCATAATTATTGTACATTAACCTATATTCGTAACTGTTTTAAGGCAGCATACTTTTTTTGTTGCTGTTGTGTTGGCATTATGATATGAGCTAACACTTTTAATAGGACACGGTGGAATGGAGGGATGCCATCTAGTTAGGGCCTCCCAGTTGTCTGCGCTATCTTCAACTATATTACGCTAGCCAAGCCTTTTTATTATCATCTTTATTATTATGATTAGTATCGGCATCATTTCTTTAGGTCGTTTTATAGGTGACTTGGTTGTTTTAATTTTTTCCAACATGAGATCCACTTTGTTTATCTACGACAATGATGAAAAGATCACTGCTGAATAAGTAAGGTGTCATTTCTCTCTAGAGGATTTCATTCGGCACTAATGTGTCCCTTTGGTGTACCTTTTCCTATCTCAGCCTTGATTTCGAATCCCAGATGTAATACAAAAAGATTACTAGGGTTAAATTGCACATTATCCGATATCTTATCGTGATTCTATACACTGTTAGTTGAAATGGCTAAGCCCTTATTCGTCTTATATATTCGTATTGCTTGTGTATCGCCGTGGTCGTCTTTTCACATTTTCATTAAAAAAGCTGCTACTCTACCTTTTACTAAAAGGACTGAGATCCATTAAATTTGACGAGTTCGGGCACGCTGTTGTGGAACTCACGAAATTCATGTCACTTGATAGGTTTAAGATGGTGGGTGTCTTTTATAAATACATAGTGACCTGCATGTTGACGACTATGTTTACTGACTTTTATAGTGGAACATGTCAGTTGGTGCTAAGAATTGACTGCGAGCTAAATGGGTTGGTCAAATACGTCGAAATGAAGCCAGTATCTCACTTTTCACTTCAATTAACACCATTGATTTTTCAAAGAATAGGCTCGAGGACAGTTTTAAACCGGTTGCATCTATCTAATGTCTTTTCATGTTAAAATTTATAACGGTCCTGAAGATGTTTTTGGACACCAACGTCTGTCTTTAGATGCGAAACTCTTTCTCTGTGAACGTTAGCCATCAGCATCATGTTGAGGCATTGCAAATAAGTGGTAGACTTCCGATAACGGCATCCAAATTTTGAGATTTTGAGTTGAAGTATTCAAGTTGGTGGCATGTTTGTCTTGCGTGCATTATTTTCCTCCCCATTCATACTTCATGATGGAGGTATGTTGTGAAAGTAAATAGTGACTGTTGAGTCCTCGGATTCTCTTGGGAGGATTCTGTTAAAGGAGTTTTAGTGCTAAACTGGGTATTTTTTTGTCGAAATCCAATATGTTAACAATTATTTGTTTTTATTAGACTAATTCGAGTATTTCAACTTCAGTTGATTTCTAGTTTAAACCGCATTACTTAATTGCTAATCCCGTGAAGTACAATAATAATGATACAATGTCCATAACAGATCGACAAATGGCTGGCTGTACAAAACGGTATTTCAAGATTACAACAATATAATTTAGAAACTTAATGTTATTTAGGATATGGTTAGCAATTTCATCCCAATGTTGATTAATTTTCTGGGAGATGAATTCACATTTTGGATAAGCAGTTTCAAGATTTTGCTGAACGATGGCACATTACAGGAATTCACTCTTTTATACGTTTATATGTGTGTTATGTGGGATGTTTCTTGGTGCTGTAGGGCATCCAACACTATTATAAAATGGATGATTCCATTAAATGGATTTTCTTTAGAAAACTAAGGTTAAATGCTGAGAGAGAGAGAGAGAGAGCTACTTTGCTAGCTCTTGTTGCCCTAGTGGAATCAGTGGCCAAGCAATCGTCTCTTTTAATTGGATTATAATCCACTGGAAGCTAATTAGGAATGTGACCAGTTCAGAATAGCAGATTAAGGAGTTATAAGTTAATCATTGAAGGAGATGGACGGGTTTAAAGCTTTTGCAGTATCTAAATGATAAATTATTCAAAAAATTACTTTCTACTGAGTAGAACTTAAATCGTTTGATTTCTGTCACGTCCAAAAGGCGGTTTGATAACATGTAAAGATGTCACAAATAGATCTACATTTTTTTTAAATATCATTATTATGATTATTAAGATTATCATCTTTCGCCGGTTTAATTTTAGTAATTATTTAAATATTTTTGAAGCCACATTTGTGACATCAAACTTAACTTCCATACACTCGATGTTGGAGTAGGAAAATGTCCTTTTTTAAACCAACGTAGCATATGAAACAAACGAAGTAGGATAAGTTGAAATTGTTGTTTCTCTAATGTTAAAAATATCATTTTAATTTCGCAGATGCCACTGTAATGGTGGTTACGTTGTTCATTTGATTACTGCACTCCAGTGACAGAAGGCGGACTTTATTATATATGTATAGTATTATTTCTCGTTATTTTGTTTCAAAACTTTATCTTCACATAATAATGAGTCTTAATTAGCATAATAATTAGTTAAGTTGCTAAATTTTGACAATTAACTTTGAACATAATGCACCAATGAGCGTAATTGGTGCAGTTATTACTACGGATATTCGTGATGTATACATATTTTACTCAAAAAAAATTACCAAATAGTTTTGTGGCATACATTAAATAAATCTGACATTTTTGAATTATAATTACACCTAACTCTTCTGTGCGCAACCGCATTTACTGGTTACCCTGATGAAAATGACGTTTTTAGTAATGAGGATCATTGCATTAAGATTAAAACGTAGCTTTCATTTGATGCTGCTGCAAACTAATGGTATTTTTCAGACTGAAAATTTCACTTTCGATTTATTTGTGGATAAGCTCATTTTTGTAGTACTTCGATTGAAAATTTGGGGATTGAAAATAATGCAGAAGGAATGTCTAGTTTTAGTAGTATTTATTTTCGTCTTTTATATAAAATGAAAGGATTCAATACATGAGTTCTAACTACAAATTAGATGAATTGATATTGTCCAGAAAAGATATTAAACAGAAATTTTGATAAAACAAATAGTAGCATGCTATTCGTGATGTCTTTCGTTCAACCATGTCTCTATGACTTCTTGTTTAAATTGAGATTAGCTGTAGTTTTGTGATTCTGGCTTTATGTCTTTAGATTTTTTTTTTTGAATTCTCAAAGAAATATTAACTTTAGAAATAACATGTAATAGGGGGGTTTTATGCTTTTCGTTGTACTAGTTTTATGGCCTTTTTATTATTTTTGTAGCAATTTTTTCTCCGGTTCTTCAATTTGATTTAATCTATTGCTTTGAAGTTGACAATAACATTTTCAGTTTAAATAGAGTAAATGTGCCCTAATTCCATTTTACTTATATAACACACTCAAATATTTGGTATAGTAGATTTGGCATTATTTAGAGAGAATGTAAGACATGGGCAATGAACGCAACGAAAGAAATAGTAAACGATTCAACAAATGAACTACCAATTGCAGGATTCTCTTAGGCCACAACTACAGTTTTTTCTTTGAAATATCGTATATGAAATATCGAAATAACGTTATTTCGGGTGGGATACACAATTTCTTTATTGTTGACGGCAACTGAAACAATATTGACAAATTTTTTTTAATAAATCGCTAATCTTTGAAGTTTGCAGTCTATAAGATTGGCAGGAGTAAAAATGTGGCGTTTTATTTCCTGTATGCCCTAGCTTTAAAAGAAATAGCCTGGGCTTCAAGGAAGACAATAGTGACCCTTTCTTACAACAATGGTCTTCGTTCGTCGCATACAATCATCCTAAGAGGCGTAAATTAAAAACATCAGCTTATTTTGAGTGTGAAAATGTTGAGAACCTACAAATGCTACTCGTCAAAGCTTCCAACTTATACCGTCTCAGGAACTTATCAGATGTCCACTTCAAGAGTCAATAAGAAATGACAGGCTGGAGTCACGTAGTCACTTTTGTTTCTTACTTTAATCGATTTAATAAAAGAAGGTCAGCATCCTGCTTACTAACATCATCTTCATGAGTCACGCGTATAACAATTGTACACAGTACTCTACTACCTTTGTGTAGTTTCAAGTGTGACTTAGAAGTAAAAAAGAATTGCTTTTAAACAAAGTAAAATTTCATCGTTGCCACTAACAGTAAGTTGCATTTCAACCTTCAAGTTAGTGGATGCATGAAATCCTTAGAGCGATAAATTATTCTTATATTATTCATTCCACATTTATACCAATTTCATTACAGTAATCTAAAATTTACTGATAAACTTGTATTTGTACGGTTTTAATGTACTGAAACATTTTTATAATAAGAAAACAAAGTTAAAAGCAACGCTGAAACCTCAAGGGGGTTAATTAGCTAAGAGTTCAATATCCCCAAGTGAAAGATTGAATTTCATTTTTTTCTTTACCTCATGAAATAACATTCAGCAATTTTATACTTCAGAAATGCTGAACTCATTTCTCACAACTGAAATATTCCACTGGTGGTTTTGCCGTGTCTGACTGTTATTATGACTGATAACAACTTTGTTGCAGTTGGTACGGGCATCGTAGTCTTGCATTCATTAGATAGATTGCATGTTGCGATTATCCACGATGCTTTTAGCATGATATCTTTTATCATTTTAGCTTTTTTGTAGGGGGAGTTACATTTTAAATAAGGCTACTCTTGTAACAAGTGATGTTACGGCTATGAGCATAGGGACGTACAAGATAACAACATTGCAATGCAGAAAATTTTAATCTATATGTCAAGATTGTGAAGGTCAACAATACAGTACCATTAATTTGAAAAGGAAATTCAACTTCTTGAAAAATACCTTCTGAAACACAAAACGTGGGGAGCGGTAAATTGCGTTGGACACACCAGTTCTCGTCTGATCACTGAAGTTAAGAAACGTAACCCCAGCTGGTACTGACATGGGTGGCCGCTTGGGAAACCTGGGTACCGCTAGTATCCAAAAATCGTCGCATTAGTGTAGTGTCTATGCAGCCTCTGCATCAGAACTACATGGTGGACGGGACTCTAATGACCTTGTAGTTGAAGGGCCCTAACACCCTAACTAGAAGCAATCGGGGCAGGGGGAGACTGAAGCAGACGTGGGAGCAGGTTGTCCGTAAGGATATGGCATTGTGTGGTGTGGACGGGTACCTGGTGGGAGATAGACGTGTGTGGAGGGCTAGAATAGGCAGAACTAAACAAAAAACGTGACAAATGCTGTTTCACATTACGGTTTGTGGTCCTTGAATTATCACCAGAATTCAAAACTTCATTAAAAAGTTATGCCATTTTATGAGTCAGTGTGGTGTTCCTTTAAATATTTGCTTTAGTTATTTTTGAACAAGGTTACTTATTCTACGTTTTCTGTTGCCGCTTTTTTTGGTTCTGCTAGTCTGAAGAAAACAAGTAAAATGGCAATATTATATATTCATAGTACCATTAAAAATGTTACATTTACCTCCGGGAAAAGTAATACATCTTGATGGAGCCAATGCGATATGTTAAACTAAAAGTACAATATGTGTATGAACGGAATCACACATGCCATCAGTACAGAAATAATTTATTTCAGCTGTCGTCATGTTGTCATTTTTAACAAACTGTGTGAACTTTAATTCAAAATTCAAAGCAAAAGTGATATTCAACTGCTGAATAAATTGTACGTATTTGTACAGCTCTGATAAACTCATTTCAAATGTCATTGGTATGAGATATTGAACGGAATTAGCATATCTTTGTAAAATCGAAAATGGCCAGCAGTTTGTCCATAATGCACAATGAAAAAAATTGTTGATTTTTCGTAACTGTGGTATAAAAAAAATATCTTGTAAGACTAGGAACAGTTGCCATTTTCCCGTGTGAAGATGCAAGGTTCGCTAGCAGATGGGTTTCAATTCACTGAATTCAATCGCCATGCAGACCAACCATGATAGATGAGTAGTTTTTATTGCCTAGCTTTTTAGTCTTGTCATTTTTGTGCCTTCTTATTTATAGCTCTAAACAGATTGAGGTCTATCAGTCGATATTAATTTTCCAAATGACTTAGTTTTAAAAAAATGTTACCAGACGAAAGTAATGCAAAAATCACTAGAAAACTCCAGGTATATAATGTAATAGGAGAGTTTGCAATATGCGATATAAGTCAAAGTAATAAAACATGTAACATCGTATAATTTTGTAGAGATTTTTTTTTCTAGTTAATTTGATTCAGCTGTCAATCAGACAGCGAATTTAAACTTGTCCGGATTTCTCTTTGTTCACGTCAAGAATTGCGTCATTATGTTACATTTCGTGCCGTAGTAAAAAAGAAACATATATTTAAATAATTACTCTATATGAATTTGTTTGGAAAATATGTGATTATTGACTTCAGTAAATATCAAGAATTCGTCTTTTTTTTTTTTACTGGAAATTATATCATGTAAGTTAAAACGCAGTCAAAAATTATTACTCTGTGGCAGATGTCTTGAGTTTTATTTTGCAAATGTCACATAGAATGTTTTAGCTGCGTTTTATCTATGAAATATATTTCATAAATGAAAAGTTGAAAGATATCCTTTCTTTTCTATTTTCGCTTATCAAGTGTGATCTTTCATAAACATGACTGAGTTTGGTCCTCTTGAGTTAATAGCATTTTCAGTTAGAAAGGAAATGAACACGAGTTTATTGAAGTCTTTTATTATAATGACTCTGTTTGCTATTTTGGTTTTTAAAATGTAACTTCAACAACAGTCACAATTATTATTATTATCTTTAGTATTTAAAGGATACAATGAAGGTAATAGCTTTAACGGCATTTCCTCAGACTGTCACATTTTATGACAAACTCTGAAATGAGTTGTTCGTCTGATTCATTTCACACAGCCAAACAACAAGATATAAGCTCTAGCAAACATAAAATCATAATTTTTAATCAGTAAAAGTCATGTAATGAAATCATTGATGTGGTATTTAAAAACAAGGTCTTAATTATGACGCCAATTTATTTACCATTTGCAAAACATTATGGGTACAATATATTATTCGACTGCATCTTATAATGAAATTACGGCAAATATATCTTATCTTTAGTAGCAGCAGCATTCTTCTTCTCACATACTACATGTAAGGTATACATACAGTATGTAGTATGCTGTAATTTAATTGTATTTTTCCTGCGTACAACATAAAACCATCTTCTTGAGACTTCCTTAATATAGTGACCTTTAATTTACTATTTTTAAAGAATGCCTAAAGGTTCATTTATATGATCACATGGGAAATCTTAGCTTACCTTAAGTAGATGTTGTATTTGAAGCTAGTCAATCCGTTTTCCTTTTAATTTTCTATGTAATGTGTGCCACTCATTTATGTTCATTCATGAATCTCTTTCTTTAGCTTCCAAGCAAGCATCAGTTTTCCCCAAGAATATCTGGGAAATGTGTATATATGTGAAGTGTACATACTCGTACTCGCCCATCAGCAAAGAAGGAGAAGAAGGAGGTGACAATTTACTTTCCCCTACTTCAGTTGTAGTGAAGATGCTAGTGAAATTGGTTTTTCTGCAACTCTGCAGAACATGATACGTTGCCATCCCTACAAATTTTTACGAAACAATTGAATGGGTTCAAGGCGAAATAAAAGTTTGGGCTATGCTGTTAGTTTCAGATTGTCAACCCACCCATATAGAGCATTATCTTCACTAACCTCTCGTCAGCCTCAGGCCTTCAATACATTTCATATAACTTCGTCAAAAAAAGTAAAAATTTGAATTGCCGTACGAGTCTAGACCGACTTTCGAGAAAACCTATTTTCTGTTTCTACTGTCTTCTCCATGTTTTAAGGTTTCTAGAATATCTTAGACAAGTGTGGGGCTATTTTTGATTGTATGGTTTTATCGCCAACAAAAACTGCCTTTGAATGAGGTTGGCAGGATATTTGTCTAAAGGGCGATGCATGAAAGGACATGGACAGAAGAAGATTTTTTCTTACACCGATTACTAATATCTACCGGTATCTATCCGTAAGATATTGATACACTTTGCATGAAATTATGAAAGGCATTGCAATTGATCCACCAAAATACTCTGCAGTTTCTGTACCATCATCGCATGCATTTATTTATAGCCGTATATATTCGATATATTAAAGAAGTCATATAAATAATACTTATATCTCATTTTAAAGTTTGCTATTGTGTACATTTTGTAATCTGAATGATGTGCAGTTAGCGTATATAATAAGACAATTTTTTTGGGCTATATTAATCCATTTATAATGAATTCGAAGTTTACAAAAGAGATATTCGTATATGTTCAGTAGGTCTACATCTTTTTATTAAGTTTTACCTGAGTTATATCCTAATGTCATTTTTTATTGGCCAACATACGGGCTCAGTCAATAATTTAGTTCGTATGAAGATTTTGAAGACGTGCTTGTTAAAATATATAAATGATGTATTGTGATATTCGTTTACTTGAATAATCAGTTTAAAAAAAGTAGCAATTTTAAACCGATTTCTGTAGGAAATTAAAACCTAAAATGCATTTTTGTGATGCAATCGATAGCTTATTAAACATCAGTCTCTTAAGGTTACTAGATGACGCATATGAAAATATGTACATACTGTAATGTGACCTTCTACTGATATTCGTAAATGCTTGGTTTGTTGTCTGTTAAATTATTTTCAGAGGCCATATGAAATTTATATTCTATTTTTTATGGTCCTTTCATTATTGGTTAATATTCTGATTTTGTTAAATAATACTTGCGACAAAGACATGTTCAGTATTCTACTTATGAAGTAATCTTTTAGCTTGCTGTTGAACACAGTTTCAATATGTTTTGCAGAAAATGGCAGCTTTTACTTTCGTTTTATGCACTCAACGAGCCCTTTTTTGAATTAGGTTTATATTTAGCAAACTCTACACATGATTTTTTTTAAAGTTTGCCAAAAAAAGAAAGAAAAAAGATATGGTCGGTTCCAAATGTAGCTTGCACTGTAAGCTGAGTTTATGAACAGCTGAGTTGTCGAAGTTGAGTGCAGATTTGTGTCTATCAAAAGAAAACATGCGAGGGAGCATTCTTTTGCATTAATATTAGTTACATTTAAAATGCATTTCAATAAATGGGCAAGTAGAAATTGCATAGACCCAGCGTTTGTTTTTCTTTCGGATATGTATGGCGCCCAAAGGTTCTCATTCATTATTCATTACTTAAAATGTATTTGGACATCACAGTGATATACTGTAGTCTCGACATTACTATAGATCAAAAGCCAGCAACATGGTTTGCATGGCCTGTCAATATTTTGGAAATTTAATTACAAAGAGCCATGCAACCCTATGACCTAATAGAACAGAGCCAATAGTGCTTTATAACAGAACTATTATAACTTCATTTTGCATTTTAAATCGTAACTTAATATGGCAAGAACTTTTTACTATTGCATACGTATCTGACAGTGGCTTTTTGTATATCAATGCTTGAAGCTAATTTTTCTGCAACTGACATAAAATACTCATCTTTTGATAATTACATCACTGTTGCCAACTTTTGTTGTTGGTTATGAGGAGTTGCTAAATAGTAGATATTAGATAGTACTACTTAATTTATCAGGTAAATGTAAACTGCTTAAGGGGGGGGGCATGAAACAACCAATAATGCCATTAGAGAAATATATGTATTGCCATTTAAATTTGATTAATTTAGTACTTAATATAAAATACGGTTCAATGAATCACTTCATTCAAAATAAATCTCTATGTTTAGCCTTTTGCAGTCACAGATACTGTATGTAACTACTAACTTTCAAAGGTCCCAAGAGCACTCTTATTTCGCATACTCATTGGATGTCTTTTAATTGGTTATATACTTATTTTGATTTGCGACCAATCCTGCAGATATCTCGAAACCAATAGAGGCTATCGAGATTGATTTTTAAAATCTCTAGTCGATACATGTGTTATTAAATATTTAGTGCACCTTTTGAAATCTCCTTTTGATGCAGTCATTTGGTGGTTTTATTGCGAGTTAAGACTGAACCTCACGAGCTGTTCATACAGACCTTCAGGGTATGTTTTTCAGGAAATTCCCATTTGGTGCCATCAACGACAAACATTCTGAAGTAAATGCAAACGGAAATTCTCAAGAATAGCAAATATATGGTAGAGATGTCAATAAAGGATTCCCGACCAAGTGTATAGACAGACACTACATTTGGTTCTTAGTCCTCTTCACCTCCCATGCGAGCCTTTATGTACAAACTTTTTTTCCTTCCTTCTTCAAACTGTAAAATTGAATACACATCTTAACTTTTCCTTTTTTTGGAGGCTAATCATGATGATCGCTAGGGAGCATAGCATCATTATATCGTGTTTAGTACTCAGGAATGGATGCTTTTGCGCGTTGCAAATGTTGTAAAATGGGTGAGGATGAAGGATAAATATAGTAGATTTAAGGGCAATGTTTTTAAATATTTTATTGCTACATAGCCAGAGATTGAATACGATTATTTCCTCACTTCAAATTCAGGTTAAAATTCATGGACTGACTTTCGTATTCAAGCACTACCATTGCATATCCCTTTTGGCGGACTGCCGCAGCTATGCAGCTGTATTAAAAATTCTTTCCAAGAGACTGCTGTAATCATTGTAACACAATTGTGATTCCTGTAAAGTAGTTTAAATTATCTCTTGAACGTCAACGAATGTGCTATTTAGTATTTCGGATTGGGTTTAAAAAAAATTATTAAGTTTCTAGTCTGGAATGCAGTTAGTTGTTTGATGGCATAGTTGTAATCGCATACCATCACTAATGCCTAATCATTTTCTCTCTAACTTGAGGTTAAGATTGCTTATTGACATTTTATCTTGTGCACCCTGCCTAGTCAAGTTCTCACGTTTCCCTTAAAAATGCTCTGAATGTAAAATAATTCAATGAAAGCGGCTGACTGTGTGCAACGTGTGAAATACATATAAAACAGAATCTTATGCTACTTAATACATTTTATTTTAATTTATTTATAATGACTCCTTTAATTTGTAATGCTATTGCATATAATCTTGTAACTTCCACTTTAATGCATTGTTTATTTTTTGAATAAAGAGTTGATAAACCTTGATATCCAACTTAGAATATAAGGGTATATTATTCCAAAGTATGGCATTTGACAAGTTTTTAAACTATTGATGTTTCTTTCAAAAACAGGTGTTGATATTTCCATAATTGTATTTATTATCCTAATGATGAAACTCATAAATTTAATGATAGTTATAATAGAGTGCATCTTTAATATTTCATTCACACATATTAAATATCCGCCAAGAATTAAATAGTTATTTGTAATAAATAAGCAAGCTGGTTGTTTTCATTGTGATAGCAACGTTCGAGTTGAATGAGAGCCGTATTTATCTATCGTAGATGAATTTTTGGATATATGGATGCTGTATATGTATGAATTGTCATGTTCCGTAGCAGTTTGACAGGAAATGATAATGGATTGTTATACTGAAAATCCTATATTTTCCTACTTCCTATCGAAACTGTCACATATGTGCCGTTTTAAAGACATTTCCTTGAGGCACTTGAAGGAGGGGGACTATTCTTTTCTCGATTTTGCCCCTTATTCCCCCATTCTGTCTCTTACAATCGTAGGAAAGCCACCTGCTGAATTTGGCATCAAGTTGTTCATAATATTGAGGATGGAAATGTGTGCAAACTAGCTCAGAATTGAATGATTGTTGAATAGCTGCATGTGTTTGTTCATCATCTCTTCTTTTTTTCTTTTAACTGTATTTGGTTAAGAGCATATATGCCTAGGTCTACAATAATAATACTAAATAAAAGCCTTGTAAATATGGCACCTAATTTACTTTAATTTACCACCATATGGTTCTGTTGTTATCGCATCATGCTATACTCGGTGATATGTCATTCATTATTTTGTCTTTAGCTTTATACAAAGCTTCATACAAATTGTCAATTCTGTGTTAAAGTCCATAAACAACTTTTACTTTCCGATGAAAGCTATATAGGTAAGGGAAAGTTGGCACATTTTCATGAGCCTGACATAGTCATCCATTATGCCAGCTCACTACTTGTTTGTTTTTCAACCTTTGATAGGCTTTCCTAAGTGTTTGACGGCTACCGACTACCTTCAATGAGAATAGTTTATTGTTCGCACAGTTATTTCGCAGCATAAGCCTTGGTAATTATGAAATAGACGACTATAAATCACTCCAGTAAAAAAACATTGAATGGGTTGTCATTTGAAATATGCTTCTTTGAAAAGTCTCTTTTTTTCGTATTGCATAAATGTATTTTTATTGACATATGTATAAGCCATGAATGAGAGACGGAGGCTTTCCCGCAAAGCAGTAAAGTGTTGTGTGATTGCCTGCCGAAATATTAACGAGAGGACAAAATTAAATGTCATCAACTTTAATATATTCATGTCCTCGTTTGGGTTTCCTGGTATACTTGTCCCACTATCACTCTGACACCTTACGAAGTGACTGAAGGTGTTGTGGTATTCAGTCGACACTCAGTCATATAAATCACTGTCTAAAATTTCTCTCATCTCCCTCTTTCTATCCTGTCTCGTTTGCCATTTCAGTTTCTGTTTCTTTCTTTCCACACAATTGTTTTTATTTTAAAATCCCGGACTCTCCATCTTAGTAGAAGGAAGAAAGGTAGAACACTTTCGTATGCATACTTTTATCGGCGTAATTACAACCTGCCGCCGTCAGTAAGTTTAAATTCGATTATGCTTGCTTGGTATATCATCGCCTGTCTAATTGCTCATTAGTTATAGATTTCGACGCTTGCCATTTTACCAACTAAAGCGATACGCTTGTAGTATAATAACGATAATACTGAAGTCAATAAGAACTAACGCAGCTTTAAGCCATAATTATCTATCGTAAAAATATATATTTAACTTTCTATCAGCTTCTTCAGTTCTATAGGACAGCATCGCCTTGCATGTGTAACAAATTGCGCACCTTTAAAGTTTATTCCTGTTATTGCCAATTATTCTTCATAAGTTGGACAGTTTTTATTAGGGCTCAATTATAACGTGATCGTAATCTTTCACAACTTCAAATGATACCAGTAATTAACGAAAGTGATGTCGCCTTTCTGTTTGTAGCTTTGTAATTGCCTGATGCTGACCAGATGTCTGCCCAAAATGGTTTCATCACAATTGCAAGTTATTTTTGGTAGCCTGTAGCTAATGCAGATTCGGCAATATTTCTTATACCGATAAAAAGTGAAAGATTACTACTTCCTTAAGCGACCCTGATCGTTTGTTTACAGATATGTATGCCTGCACCGCTTTATCGTTCCAGCTGTGATGCTGTTGGTTAATAGTGCTTCAAAATAACATTCTGTAAGCTAGTCTCCACATAAATATGACCAGTGATATATTCATGGGCGTCAAACAAAATGATCGCATTCTTCTCAAGCCCCCTACCTGGTCTGAAAGCAAACGTGTTTTTCGTGCTGTGGTGGTGAAGATTATTTTTTCTTTATTGTTTCTATATTTTACTCTTATTCTCTTCAGCAGAACATATAGTTCGGTTTTATGTTTTATAGAAAAAAGTCAAGCCATTATTACACTAGCATTTCATCCTCTTTTCCTTCAACGTCTAATTTTTAATCATTTTATCTAAATCAGTGTTGTAAAACTCGTATGTGAACATTGGCCACCAAATACAGTGACGGCGAGCCGCATGTTTGACATGTTTGCCGCAGTACTGTAGAGTGCCAACTTACAGACCCAATTTCGGTTTCGATTTTATATTCAGTTTGTCATCCTGACTGAATACTATCGTAAATGCACTATCAAGGACTAACAATACACAGATGAATATGACGCATCCTTAATGAGTTTAAAATTTTTGTTGTTGTCATCGGCATCATTATCTCATCCATTCTTACCTAAGTGGGATCAGGTTTAGTATTTGTAGATCTCCAGTTCCACAAATTTCAACCATATCACTGCCCAGAATCATAATTCGCCATATTGCTTATTGAATTCCTTAAGACGAATGTATACTTTCATTACTTATTCACTCTTATATGAATAGCATTAGTTTTACTTCATCCTCTACAACATGATGTCACAGGATCTTCGTCTATTATAACTCCTTGTTATCCATGTGAGAATCGCCGTGAGTTTCCAACGTGGTATCAAATAGTGTCAGATTACGTTATATATAGATATAATGTCATCGTTCTCTTTCACTCACTCATCTTTTGATGTAAGTCTACTCTTGTGACACAGTATCGACATTCTTTGAAGAATTTTGACATCCCCAATATGTTGGTTGATCAATCGATTATAGTTTTGAAAAAGATGATAAGTTGACATGGAAAAAGGACATTTCTGACTCGTATTTTTTAATAATGTGGTATCATAATTTCATTATATTTTATCTAAAATAATAGCAGCATTGTATTTATTTCACGTGCTTAGCTTGATTCTACTTTATTCTCATGATCCTCTATGGCCTAAATTTGATGGTTTCCTACAAATCAGTTGTATTATTTAAAATTCGTACTTCCCTTCTTCCCCATTTACTATGTGCCATGTTAAAGAAAACATTATCTATAATAGAAATCAAGCAATACCCAAAACCTTCTGGCATAAAAGGCTCTTAGCTCAAATCCGAATTTGAGGTCAGAGTTGTACTTCACAAAATTGCCAAGCACCGATAAATATAATCAATATATAATAAGATTTTGATGCATTAGTTAGCTACTGACACGAGTACATTAAGAAACGAAAGAATAAAGTACAAAAAATTAATTTACCACAGCCACTTTAAAAATTGTGGCACACCTAATATGAAGAATGAAATTGTTGCTGTATCATAGTAGGATAATTC
>JAAFCE010008833.1:36738920-36781656 GCA_013389805.1 Trigoniulus corallinus | reverse complement strand
ATCAAGTACAACAGTTTTAGGGCCCTTCAACTGCAACGGTCATTAGAACCTTGTTCACTGCGTAGTTCTAGTGCAAAGACTGCATAGACACTACCCTAATGCGAGGATTATTGGGTATTAGCAGTACCCAGTTTTCCTAAGCGGTCACCCATGTTAGTACTAGCTGGGGTTCCGTTACTTAACTTCGGTGAGAACTGGTGTGGCCAACGCAGTACAGTCGTTCTCCGAAATTGGATTGCAAATGGATAAATGTTATTACGTACTAATTCTTCGTTGTATTCCACTTGGTAATAATAGTCACGTATGTTCGTCTCGATTTATAAAATCCTTATTTCATTTCTTAATAACACAAACAAGCTCCATACTCCTTTAGATAAGTAAAAGCAAATTAATCAGAAGTTATCGTTATAGTTTTCAGTTTTGGATAAGAAACAGAGGATGTTAAATAGATTACTGTATTAAAACCGGAATTTACTTGGATCCTGCTAATAAGATACACATACAATCTTGAAATTGAATTTTTTTCTTACATACTAATTAAATTACAATTGTATTCAAATGTTAAATATCATCAATTCATTCTTCCGAAGTTAGTGGTAATATGATAAACGCAGACATATATGGACAATGAGAAAATTCATCCAGAAGGAATTTCTAATGAAATTGGGTTATCTTAAGTTGGATATTTAGTCGTGCTCTCTTTTCTCGATTTTACTACATATCCATAATTCCCTCATGGAAATGTTTTTCATGCCGAATAAAGGGGTGTCTGTAAATTTGTAGGCATGAGTTCATTTGAATGTGCCAAGTTTAAATGGTGTTTTTAGAGGTTCATTTCCTGTCTTCTTCTGCCTTTTTCAGACAGTGAGAGAGAGAGATCATGCCGTTGGCTCTACGCCTGAATTCAAATACCATCTTGTTTTTTTACATCTTAGAGTTTTTTTCTTACTTTCCTCTCATTGCTACAAAATACAGAAATAGATCTATGACTTTCAGTCGACGTACAATTGAAACCATAATTTTGAATTTGAGCTTGTTACTTGGCTAATACTCGCATGAAATTAAGACCTGAATAGGACATAGTCATTAGAAAACTGTCGTTATCTAATATAATTTCTATCCACCAAGATGTTTCCAAGTGTAAATGTCGTATGGGCCCTATACCTCTTCCCCACAATAGCTTCTTGAAATATGCTCCTGTATTAGGACTCATAAATTAAAGTGACGTTAGCGGTCGTTTAATGTTGTACTGAAAGTAACCTACTAGGAAGGGTATCATACTTTTCTGTCGTCTTCACTAGAAATCGTAATTGCAATTTCATGGCATGTATTTGTACCTAATAGAGAAATGGTATGATGTATAATTCACGATAGGGAATGTATAAAGCGCAATTAATGTTTTACGTTTCAAATATAATTTAGCATCAAGTTAGTTCTTGACATTCATGTTTTCATGAAAGATTTTATTTTGCAACTTCTATGATATAGTACGCAGTAGAAATTCCTGAAAGTGCAACGAGCATTATTGAGAATACTTAATCAAATTTCATTTTACATTAAAAAAAGCACAACTTTTACTGTGCTAGACTATGAATACTTGATAGAAATGTGGTTTTGAATTGCAAAGTAGACAAGCAATCAATTAATTACCATTTCTTTAACAATCTAAATTGCCTGTAGATATGCGGTTCAGCCTCATGTTTTTATTGTCTAATTGGACTGATTTGCATTTTCCTCAAATGATTGCATATCGTAAAGCAACCATATTTTACTTTCATAGTCTGTCGTTAATGATGTACCTCCGAGAATTGTTAATCGTTTTGTACATATGTATATTTGAAATAAAAAAATAGGAGCTGAAGTCAATATTTCATTATCATGTTAAATAGGAAGAATTTGAAGTCTCAGTCAAATAACTTAGATGCACCGGGTTTTATGTTCGTAATTTTATACTATCAGGCAGCACTTACATTTTAAAGTTACCAACTCTAGAAGTTATTTATGGCGGATTTTTTCCTCTCTCTCTCTCTACTGCTACTAGTATTTCTACTCCTACTACGACACTGATGCTACTTAAGTGGTAAAAAAAATTGCGGATAAACTGTTACAGTACCTCTCCGGCAACAAATGAAAAGGATTAGACTCCGTAGTATTTCAAAAAATTTGTCAGATAATTTACTTTGGATATGAAATCCAAAATTATGGTGATGTCAGAGATAGAGACTCTAGAAATGTGCATAGTGTCATGCACTCTCTATTCCGAGTAGCAACATTTGTCTAAGGACTATAAGGACAGTGAAATAAATATATGTCGTTGTGAAATCATCACCGTAATTTCCTTTCTCTCACATACTGATATTGCACGTAAAAATAATAAAAGCGTGAGGCAACTAATTATGAGGGGATTAAATTATGCGATAACTTGACAGTCGAAAAAAAGAAATATAGCTCATGTAGTGAAAAACCCACCTCAGTGGTACAGAAGTAGCATGCTCAACTAATACCAGGTTCACGAGGAAGGTCGGCTTCTTTCAGTCTAAAGAGGGAGGGAGAGAGAGAGAGAGAGAGAGGCCCCCAGTGCGGCCTTCCTTCAGATGGAAAGTAAAGATGTGGCATCCTGTGGTGTGTACGATGTCATTTGCACTTAAAATAATCCTTCCTACATACAACATATAGATCGGCGAAATTCCCAGTTTTAAAAGCTCGCCCCTTGGCGTCAGAGGAAAAGTGTCCCACTGAAGGAAAATAGGACGACGATAAATAAGATTTGATTGACTGCCGGCTACTTAAAACTAGGATTTTCCCGCTTCTGGCAGGACCGAGTGCCCATCTTGTCCCTCTGAATGGACACAAGGGTGATATGTTGGAGATTTCCTCATCCGGTTGTCGATCCGGCTGCGGAACCGACCACTCTCCAATTTATCATCGTTCTACTGTTCGTTGGGGAATTCCACCCATGCCAGGGGGTTCGAGCTCCTACACCTGCAAATTTTAACCTCATCTACCCGTTGCATAGTAGAGAGGGTTCTTTTACGTGCAAATGATCCCGCAAAAATATGATGTTTAATATAAATATTACTACGTAACATGTTCAAGGGATAGAGAGGAACGGCAAATTGCGTTGGACACACCAGTTCTCGTCTGATCACTAAAGTTAAGCAGCGCAACTCCAGCTAGTACTGGCATGGGTGGCCGCTTGGGAAAACTGGGTACTGATAATACCCAAAAATCGTCGCATTAGTGTAGTGTCTGTGCAGTCTCTGCATAAGAACTGTGCTGTGGACGGGGCTCTAATGACCTAGTAGTTGAATGGTCCTAAAACACCAACAAACAAACAATCAAGGGATAGATGCTCTGTTTTTCTGTTAGTTTAGGCTAAGTAGCATGCAAGAACTGGACGTTGTATGGTCCCATACACCGGATATTCCATAGCATTTTCAAATAATTCATGCTTCACTCTGTAAACGATGCTAAATTTAACAAACTCTTTACAGTTGCATGAGATAGCCTCGGCGTTAACTAGAATGTCATGTGTTAAACGCGCCTAATTAGTCCTCTTCGTCTAGACCTAAATGCCCCCTGCATTACCAATAAATCAAGAAAGACCCTATTCGTAATGTCATCTTGTGTTGCTGCTAGTGGTACATTGCAATTGCCAAATATATTTTCTTAAGGTACTTCACAATAAGGAGTGATAATTCATAAATTGTTTTCTTATTTTGCAGGAAGACCGCAACCGCCTATGATATTTCTCGGGGATGGACAAAACAGAGTAACTAATGAAATCATCGGTCCTTTCCACGAAGGCGAAATCATTAGTTTAAGATGCGAGTCGGATGGCGGCGAACCCGCTGCTCTAGTCACCTGGTGGAATCAAACGGAAACAATGGATAGCGAATTTTTTACTGAAAGCGAGAATGACGGAACCACCATAGGAAAAAACTTGTTGACCACTCATATTTCTAGGGCATCCCTGCTGAACCGCTACGATTGTCAGGTGACCCATGAAACCCTCCTTCAACCCTGGAATGCGTCTGTTACAATTGAGGTTTATGGTGAGTCTTTTCTCTTGTTTCCTACCTGTGGTTTCGAAAAGAAAATATTAAGATAATGTTCTCCTTCACTTTATTGGATGGCAACAGCTTGTCCATTATTGACCATTCAAATGTGCACATTCCAAGTAGCAAAAGTAATAAAAGCTATAACCATTTCTACAAAGCTTTGTATACAAGCGTGAACTATCTATAAGAAATTAGCGAATGAAACAAGGCAGATAATGAAACCACAAGACGTAAAATTATCAACATTTTAAAAAATAGGAGATTATTTGACTTTCTCAAATGTCATTGAAGGCTTGGTTGTGGCACACCAGCCAGCAAATGTAGGCCCCTAGTTGTTTTATCTCAATAAAAGGCACCAAGAGAAGACTAGTCATCTGTGAATAATTTAATACATTTCTTCAAGAAACAATCTGACACCCCTCTTCTATACATATTTTATTTTAAAATCTGATAACTTTTGAAGATAATATCCTCTTTAATACAACCGTCTTGATGTTAAATATATTTGAGGTTTCTTTATTTTGTTAAGGTTCGTTTGAAAAATGAATTGATTAAATTCCTTTCCAAAATCTTATTGACATTATTATAAAATATTTTTCATCATCAACTTTTCTTTTTATTATACTTTCCACGTGTTGAAGAATCGCTTTTTTCCCCCCTGAAACTCGCTTGTTTAGTTGAAAGATGTAACACTTACTGAAATGTAGATGTAGATTTTGCTCACATATAGATGCCATTACAATTTATTTGAATCTTTATTCCACATAAGAAATTCTGTCGATGTAAGAAATCTTACTAGGGACGTCGATCTTAAAAGATTTTAAGTGATGTTAAAGTAATTTAACTCGGAGCTGTCACTTAATTGAGTTAGTTTTTTATTCAGATTTGCATCTCGTTGATACATTTTATTGATAGGATAACTTCCTGAGCCCTTCAAGTTGAAAGAATAGAGGCATTGCTTCAGTTTGAAATTTATTTTAAATCTAATCACGCTACTGAAAGAATAGCTGATATTTTAAATCCTAGCTGTAACAAAATGTAGTTTTTTTGTCTTGCTGTTTAGATCCCGAACTTATCACTAATTAGATATTTAAATTCACAGTATTTGTGAGAGTACTAGCAAGTTGCTTTTTATCCTGCGTGATGATTTCTACCGTCAAAATGCCTGTAATTAATTTATACAAGTCTGACATCCTAATATAAGAATGCTTTTAGTACATTTAATTATAATTTGAATTCGTAAATATAGCGGCATACTGTAGCAAACACACAAAAATCAACTCTGTCAACTGAGTCGACCTGTGAAGTTCGTATGAAGCCTTCAGAACTGAATGATTAAATCGACTAAAACCTTGGATCTGTGTTTCAGTTACAGTTGTAAAAAAATTATTTATAATTCAGAACCTTACCCAGGAAAGTTATCCACCCCTGGCAGGACACGTGTATAGGATGGTCAACCTGACAGGTATCCTTTGATATTATGCAGACCACATTACCATAAGCCTTATAGATTTGTTGGAAAAAATTTAAGATGGCAAATCCCTTAAGCTTACTGTTAAGGACATGTTGTAGATTTTTGGCAATAAACGGGATTACCCATATTTAAATTTAAAATAACGCTCTTCTATATTCTTTATGAACCCGCCATGGTGGCGCAGTGGGTAACACGCTCGGTAACTGCGTTAGTAGTTCTAGGTTAGAGGCCCCGAGGTGCGCCTTCACCAGTTTTGAAGTAAAGTCGAGGTCCCGTGTGGTGTACGGTGGCGCTTGCACGTAAAAGAGCCAGGGGCGGATCGAGAGGGGGAAGCAATGCAGCAATTGCTCCCCCTCAATGCCCCATTGGGGCGCATATTTCAACTGATGCATCATTCAACATTGCAACTGATGAGGCATTTTTGCATTTGTTACTCCCATTTCCATACTGCCAGTCCAATCTGCAGTTGGCTAAAGCACTGAAGATAGGACAGTAGAGGACCTATTGCATTCTCGTCTGATCACTGAAGTTAAACAACGCAACCCCAGTTCGTACTAACAAGGGTGGCCGCTTGGGAAAACTGGATACCGCTAGTATCCAAAAATCATCGCATTAGTGTAGTGTCTGTGCAGTCTCTGCATTAGAACTACACAGTGGACGAGGCTCTAATGACATGGTAGTAGGAGGACCCCAAAACACCAACAAAAAGGACCTATTGCAATTGCTAGCTAGAATTATACAAGGGATTCTGAATATTTAAAAATATTTGGGGCACCTTTTTTGAAGTGCTCCTCCTTGATCAGCCCCTGGATCCGCTCCTGAAAAGAACCCTCTACTATGCAACGGATAGATGAGGCAAAATTTCCAGGTGTAGGAGTTTGCCCCCTGGCTTCGGTGGAATGCCCTAACGAACAGTAGACTGACGATAAATAAGCATAGGGGTTGCAGTGTTGGTCAGCAACCGGCTGTACAAAATCACTGTCCAATAATCACCCATTTATCCATTCAAAGGGACAAGCTAGGTACTCGAACCTGCCATAGGCGGTGAGAGGGCTAGAAGTTGTTTCTGCTGCATTATATACTTTATAGCACGTCACAGGAGACAAATCCTTAAACTCAATCGTGCGCAAAAAAAAGAAAAGACATGGATCTACTTGAATTAATTTTATTCAAATCGTATAATCCGCAATATCGTGGATAATTGATATTACATTTCACAATATATTTTAACAATCTCTGTATGAAATCCTTAATTGGAATGCATGCACAAGTGATATTATTAATCTGTTTTGATACGTGTACCTGAACCAAAAGCACAAATTTAGTTATATTAAAATTAAAACATTATATATTTGAGAATCCTAATTGTGTGTGATCGTAAAAATTTCTATAAATCTTTCATGGAGCTTTATCATCATGTGGGGTAGGCCGGTATCCCTCCACGGCAAGCAGCGCCAATATTCCTGCGGATTTCAGACGCCTGGCTGGGGTGGCAGCAGTCAGAGCATGCTCAAAAAGTACGGGGGCAAATCTTAGATTAGGAACGTGGAAAGTGAGGACCCTTACTGGCAAAACAGGGGAATTAGAAGCACCCCGGGTGCGGCGAATTGCGTTGGACACACCAGTTCTCGTCTGATCACTGAAGTTAAGCAGCGTAACCCCAGCTAGTACTGACATGGGCGGCCGCTTGGGAAAACTGGGTACTACTAATACCCAAATATCGTCGCATTAGTGTAGTGTCTGTGCAGTCTCTGCATAAGAACTATGCTGTGGACGTGGCTCTAATGACCTTTGTAGTTGAAGGGCCCTAAAATACCAACAAACAACAAGCAGACGTGGCAGCCGAAGCAGACGTGGGAGCAGGTTGCCCGTAAGGATATGGCAGTGTGTGGTGTGGACGGGTACCTGGTGGGAGATAGACGTGTGTGGAGGGCTAGAACCCGCAGACCCAACCCTGTCACTGGCGGGAGAAGGGTATGATGATGAAGCTTTGCCATCAGTTTTATTGTAGTTTCAATCATCATTCATCAAACTTTTCAATAACGGGCGAATGAATAGCAACTTTATATTATTACATGGATAAAGTTAAAGTTTTAAACGGATTTGAAGTGACAGAACTTGTTAGAAACATCAAATCTAAAATAGCTCAGTAGTCTCAAAGTCATATTATTTATTTAAATTTCAACAAGATCAATTTGTGCGAAATGTTTATCTGATCAAACTGTGACAATAGTGAGATGGAACAGTTGGTTGCCAAGAAAAAAATCTGTAGTATGGTTTCACAAGTCATATATTTTAAATAAACGTATCATACATCGCATCTTTTATATGCCTTTGAAAAGGGGATATTTGTCAACAAAAGATTTCAAGCATTGCATGCATCAGAAACTTTATTTCGATCCTTAAAATACAGGCCTAAAATAAAACTGCCTGGTATATATTTTAAATGCGACGTTTTGCAACACGTTTACTATAGTGTTTAGTGCAATGCGGAAAGGAAGATAGATGATCCATTTGGCGAATCCATTGTTCAACTCTTAAATGTTGACAATTGACGCAAAAAGGGAATAATAAATGATATTTGACTCAATAAATCTATTTCGTTGGTGGTGTAAATAACACTTTGATTTCTTTTTTATTTTATTGTTAGTTTTGCAAAGTGCTGAGCTATAGTAGCGGAAATATCCAACTGCTAATAACTATATCTTCATATACGTTATTCTTGTCTGTATCATTGCAGAATTGATATTTCATTTTTATAATCTTTTAGTCTAAGTACTGAAATGGGGGGAATCCAGTTTTACTACTTTGTTAAGATGAACGTCCGCTTTCCATTTGTCCCTCTCTTTCACTCTCTCAAAACCAGATATGTCAAAGGAAACGAAAAATAAATTGTTTCATATGAGATGACGCTTCACAAGACGTCAATTGTGTCATTACAATCTTTCAACATTACTGAAAATAAAAATTCGGTTGTCCTTTTCCGTTAGTTGGGATTTAAAAAACACTTGCAAACACCACATCCAAGAATTTATGATCTGATTCTTCCAAACGTAATATTAGAGGAATGTAATCGTTAGAGTTAATAATCTTTTCTTTTATTTATAAATAACATCTTCAGGACATAGTATGCACCTGAAAGAGACCGTATAAGGAATTGTTACGTGGAGAATTTTGAAAGAATGTGAAAGTGTTTTCTGTAATTAAGTTTATTGTAGTTTTTATTAAGAAGCAAAACTTACATTCTGCAGAATGAATAAACTCTAATGAAATTAATGTATAGCAACTAAATGAATCTTTAGTACATCATAGACATTATTCAATATAAAGATGTTATTAGAGCATACATTTTAAGCTCTTTTGCATCACCTCTCCAGGGTCTTTTATCTGCCATTTTCAAACCTAAATGCCTTTATTGATTTTTTTGTTGCTTCTTTTGGAAAGGATTCGTATTTAATAATGATTTTTGTTTTATTACTATTATAGTGCCTCCTCAAGTAATCGCTCTGAAAGGGACAACTACCGTGAAGGAAGGGGAGCGAGTGATGTTAACATGCAGCACTTCACATGCTCGACCTGCTGCCAACATTACGTGGTATAATGACAGTGTACCCATCGATGACCAGCCGCAATCCACGGAAACGATTGAAAAAAGTGGCATCACTTTTGAGTCGACTAGTAATTTTGAATTCACAGCCACTCGATTTGATGACGACCAAAATGTCTCTTGTCGAGCTGCCAATCAAGCCATGGAAGGTGGGCGCCGCAATCCTCTTATGGACTTCGTCACTCTTACTGTCCTCTGTAAGTACCTTTGGTTGTAAGAAGATTAAGAAAGTAATTTGATAAATCCCAGCTAATAGACTCCGCATCTTCAACTAACTATCCGCTTTTATCTTCTGTGACAATTGTCACGGCCTTTTTAAAACTTCTAATGAGTCCATTTCAATTAGCTAAATGAATATTGTTGTTGATACACTTGGTAGGCGTGTGTAGCGCCTCTTGTATATACGATAAAAAAAGTAGAACAGTAAAGTTACAAATGGCAGTGAAGATTTCCATTAACTTCTATATTTAAGTAACGTGTTGTTTCACGGTGTTTTTGTTTAGTAATGAAGCAAAGCTTTCAGTGAAGGCGGTGCAGATTCTTGTTGAGGTGTTTTCCTAGGTCTTAATAAGATTTTTCATGGCTGAAATGTTTGGAAGGAATTGTGCACCATTGATGCACCGAACTGGATGCACCACATTTTATTGGCACTGGTGTGTATTCTGCTAGGAATTTGTTGAGAACATAAGAACATTAGCATTTCATGACTAAATTAAAACTTGACCCTAAAGATATCTCTCTCTCTCTCTCTCTCTTTCTCTACTACTTACATTAATTTATATTTAATATTTTCAAAGATGTTGGCTAAGACCTGCCTTTTAAGAATCATGATTTTAGAGATTTAAAATGCAGCAGAACTACCTGCTTTGCAATAGTATTTGCCTTCTAAGATTGTTGTCAAGGTCCTTGGGGGAGAAGCTTTCAAGGGAAAACTGATATCTAATAATGTGAGCGTAAGTCAGTGTCCAATAATAAGTTTGCTTAAGGTTGAGGCTATCGCATAAACTAATAGAAATTAGGGTCTCTAGACCGGGCCTATCGTCTGTATGTAAATCTGGCGCTGCTTACATTTCATACCGATTTTGATCTATAAAATATATTGATTTAAAATTGGGATGGCTACTGATCTATAAAGAGCATAAGTCTTGAGCTTCTATTTTTGGTGGTATTCCTAGGCATCATTTATATGGCCAACTGACAAAATATTTCAGCTTTTGGATGCATTTTAAAGGGACTTGAACCCTTGTAGTTCCTGTCTTTCAGATTTAATCAACTTAAATACCTTGAATTAGTACCAAAAGTGTTTTCGAGGGGCGTAACTAGTTAATTACGGAAATAATAGGGTCAGGGACTAGTTGGTTTTAAAAATTGAGAAAGGTGGTGTTAAATTTTGACAAATTTACCAACAGTTATATGCAGTGGTGGTGTACATGGTTATACGTTAAACTGATAAATGGGCTTGTGGGTTTAACAATTGAAGGCATTTTTCTTCATCCTTATGGTTATTTTTACGTCAGAAACGCTTCCAAATATACCGAGTAGTGTCATAAATTGTAAGTCTCTAGAGAGGTAAAAGTTATTCAACTTTCACGTTTTGTCGTATGCAAACATATGCAGCCGAAATTGTTGCTGATTAGCACATGTGCCGCGACTGTACATGGGACGTTACGTTTTACGTTTCAAATTAAGCAAAGACTACGGGACAAGAAATGTTTCTCGCTTCTTATTAGAAATATGACACTGCGTCAGTCTTTCAAATGTTGTTGATATGATCATCTGGGGAAATGTAAAGTTGCGACTAAATTTAATAAGCATAACCTGTACACTGCAAGTTAAAATGCACACACGTGCTTGAATACTGCTAAGAAAGTATGCAATTTTTCGTGTAGTATAACATGTACCATGTGTCACTGACATGTAGTGACATGTTTCACACCTGACATGTTTCCGAATATGAAATAAAAAAAAATTTAATATTGTAGCCACCAAAAAAAAATAGCTTGACTGCCATGGATTCCGTTCCTCACTTTTCAAAATCTGTTTCGTCGATTGCATACATATTAAAAGTTGGATAAGAGTTATATTCTCGTTTAGATTGAGGTGCATAAATCCATATTCAGACTCTCGTTTCGTATTTGTAACGTAGTTAAGAACATCCTTTTTAGTCGTATATATATAAAGAGTACTAAATATTGTGCTGGTGACGATTTTGAATTCACCAAGGAATTTAGCCAATTAAGTGACTTGAAAACGCCACCTGCATGCAAAACTACCGTAATATTCCACAAGTCATATCTTCTGAGTCTTTCCTTACAATTGTGGATGATTTTCTTCCTCATTCGTTTGTCGTAATATGCTGGATATAGAAATTTATTTAAAAGTGAAAACGATATACTCTCAAGTAAGAAATCTGATGTGCTTGTGAAAATCGAGGAGTGAGAACTGTAGGACTGCGTTTCTTCTTTATGTAACAGTGAAGATATACATAGAGGGATAATGGATGTGTTTAATACAGATACGCATATGTTGGCATGTGTTCACAAAATTGCGATGCAAATGAAGTTGTAACACGTGTGTGAGTATGAGCTTTTGGGCTTCTCTATGTCAGGTAGAGAGGATGGTTGTCCAATTGAAGAGGCAGCGAAAAAATTCTCTCCTTAAATTTTTGAATCGTATTTACGAGATTAAAATTACCTATTAAGATCTCGCCGAAAATGCCCTGTTGTTTAAACCCCATTTACTGATCAACGATTTTGGTGAAATGCTCAAATTTAATTAAATTTATCTATTTCCTTAAATGGGCATTTTGCTCGTTAGAAAAATGACGAGTAACAGATGGGGTTGTCTTTTTTTTATCAGCTGTATTGCGGTTTATTTTATCACTATTCACTGTAAAGATCTTTTTTCAATTATTTTGATGTGTCGCGTATAGAGAGTTTACACTTAAAAAAAAACGTCTACTAAACGTTAGACTTCAAAAGGAGTAAGTGTTTACGAGCTGGAAACAAATTTCCTGTGGTCACGTCCACGTGTATCTTTCTGTTTACATTATCAGGAATGGCTACGTGATTTTGAAGACGGAAAAGATTTTACTGTTAGTAAATGGTGAAATTTGTCTTAATATAATCATCTACTTCAAATGCTTACTGCCTAAGGTACTAGAGATGAACAAAAAATAATCATTTCACTTCCATTGAAATCAAGTACACAGTCGTAAAATTACAGCTGATGATGTAAAATAAAACACTGCGTCACAGTCAAATGCACCCTCTAATTTAGAATCAAGTTAGAGAGGCTTCCAATTTGGCTTTTTTCGTGGGTATGAATACATACGGTCTTTTCATCACTGTAAATGGTCATTGTCTTCATATTTAATGTTACACGTTTTAGCCCAAAGACTCCTGTTGTGGTTTGAAGGAAAAAAATGCCAATGAATTTTTCAGCAGAAACACGTTTGCAAACGTACCATCTTTAATGGTAATGATGGTACCTAGCAGTCAGCCTGTTGAATCGTGACCACGACTACCCTCTTTAACAAAAATCAATGACGGATAGTACAGTGCAACATTTCTACTGATGACGACAACTACAAACTCTAATGTCTATCATTTGTTGTGAAGCATCAGCAGTGCTTATTGAAATAAAGAAATGTCGCAAAAGTAGCAGTACTCTAGAGGCACGTATGGCTAATAAGCGAAAAAGAAAATCACGCCGTTATGAAATCATGCGTTAGATTTTGTTTTCTAAGTGGAATGTGCTGTAATGGAGGTTCTAATTTAGGCAAATTTAATTGAATATCCCCCTAGTGATGTAGTTATGCTATATAGATTAAAAGTATTACGGTTTACTAACTAGTGTCATATGAAACATTTTAATTTCCATCAGTAAGGTTTAGTCCTTGGGCAGAATTTGCATCTTTCGCAGTATGGAGATCACGATGAAGTCAGCTTATGGGATCACGAGCATTTACGATCAAGATAACAAAGCAGAGATATTATAGGAACTGAAGAAAGATGAGGACGAGTTCGAGTTACTTTCCCAAGAATTTCTTAAAGCTATTTTTAGTGAGTGCGACCAAATTTAACGAGTTAGGGAAGGTCGGTTGAATGGTTTGTATGGACCACTGTTGGCAAGAAGAATCTTGCTGTGATTCACCCACGTAGACTAACTTCAGAGTTTTCGTCCCTGTTTTTGGATGGAGAGGAAAGAGTGTTGGAACAGAAGTTGTATAAGAATTTTGATAGTAGTACTACAATTAGTCGTGTCAGATAATACATTAGCATTTCTCTTACATCCTTATGAAGAATAAGTCAATAAACAAATGTCGGATGTGGTGGTTCAATGTCTTCCTTACCATTATTATAATCTTAATATGCAAAAGACAAAATTCCAATAGACTTAAAGTGATTATGCAGTATTCCCTATTGTATCTGCAACATTAAAACGTAATCCATTAAAAAAGAGTGATTTTTTTTATCGTTTGTTAAAAGCTTCGTTGATAAGACTGGCAACTAGCAACTGGCAACTTACTGTATTATATGTGTATGTGATACAGTCATCCCAAAATGATTCATGCTAACAGGAAGCACATTTGGAGAATTTTCGACGACGAAATTCTCAAAGACTAGCGCATTTTGAGCTCTTTTCGCTACTATATCTTGATTCGAAATAATGTTAAGGGATTTTTGTGAGGAGAGGTTATCGTCCTAAGCTGCACTACATGCTTTGAATGAAGACAATCTAGTAGATTATATAGTTCCACGCAGAATAGAAATTCCCAAAGATGACTTACTGATGATCGTTGTATGGTCGCCATAGTCACCGGACTTGAAGATCTTTTATTGGTAATAAGTTTTAGATATTACCTACTTTATGCACATTTCTGAGTTAAGAAGATTGATGCAGTAGAAATTTCAATGCCTCGAAATCATCCATGCACTAAGTTATCGGTCAGGTCCCCTCTCGATTGCACTATTACTATAAAATGCTCATGTTGGTGCGGATAACGATGCATGAGCTCAAGAATAAAAGGCCGAAGTTATTTTACACAAAGGTTAAACTAAAATACATATATCTCGAAAGTCTATAAACCTTTTTTTTCGGCATGTGACACTCCGTAAAATCATCCGTAATCTTAAAAATAATTACAATTTCTAAACTCATGTTTCTAGTATCGATTGCCGGGCATGAGCCTAACTCTTGTTGCATTTAGTCATTGTGAAAAAGGTCAGACACCATGCAATATTATAACCAACAAAGCATTAATTTACCTGCCAAAAATTTCTATTTTGGTTGTTGTGCATTGCGGTGTTGGAACAGTGGGGTAGGCCGGCATCCCCTCACAAACAATTCAGCCAATATTTCCTGCAGGCTCCAGACGCCCGGCTGAGGTGCCCCCAGTCAGAGCATGTTAATTGGACCCGCAGACCCGACCCTGCCACAGGCGGGATAAGGGTGTGATGATGATGATGATGTTTCTAGTATCGATTGCCAATGAAAAATTATTTTAGGAGTACCATTTTGAATCAACCTGCTATGCCAACGAAGCACAATTGTTATTTAGTGGAGTATGTTGTTGCATAGTGCATTAGACGATTGTTTTTATTCGCGTCACTGAATTTGGGCTCCTGACAAGTTTTCTTTATGAGCAGGACTTGAAATATTTCATAAAGTTCAATACATCAACAATTTTCTAGATCAATTCTTAACTAATCTTAAACAGAAAGTCAACAAAAAACCGCTTACCTAACCGCTACATTTACCAATGACCATTGCCATGTTACCTCGTTAAAATAAATAGGGCCTACAATTGCCATGAATCCCAGTTGGGGGTAATGATTCCTGAGCAGCATATAATAAATATTAAACCCCTTTTTTGTGTACATAACTTGCCCTTAATACGTGCATCTAGTCGGGCAAATATTCTCGCGTAATTTCATTTATCCTCGTAGCCTTTCGTAGTTCTAAACTGACCCTAGTCCTTAGTTTTGGCACATATGGACTCTGTGGACTGTTAACGAAGTTTTATCATTGTAGCCACACAATCGACGAAAATGCAGATCTTTCCCCAACATGAAAATAATATTCTCCATTCTATTCACGTAACTTTTGATTATATTTTCCATAGTGCATTTAAAATTGAATTTCAATGTGCTGCCATTTCAAGATGTTGTGGGACCTATGATGTATTTTGGACATAAAATTTGAATGCCATTTGAAAAAAATGTTGTTTGAATCATGAAGTCATATTGAGACCTATGAGTAGCTTACTATATACATGTATTTTCATTTTATATCATGCCATTTTTATCGTTAGCTTCCCTTTAAATTTTAATTCAATTATAAAATGTATTTAACATTGTGAATTCCTATATTCTCTAGTGAATTTGAAAAGCAAAATCTCTAGCTGATTTATAGCATAGAAATTTTATACAGCAAAGGCAATTTTATCCTACCCATAATCTTAGTTGAGACTAAATAAAATGTTGACAAAAAATTGAAGAACCATGATAGAGAAAAATTATTTCTCAGTTCCATTAGGACTTGCAATAAATTTCTAGCAGTTTGTAAGCTCAGGAAAGTCTTGTGGCGATTTATTTAGTTTATAGACCTTGGTCCATGCTTTGAGAAAATTGCAGTTAGTATGATTTAACGAGATCTGATAGTAATTAATCAGATATTAAAGTGATGAGTCTTCTAAATCGTCTACTCTTTCTAATTACATCAAACTGTCAATGTATTAAACTAGGGACTGATAACTTAGACCCTATTTCTCTCTAGGGCCCCTTTTGGTCAACCTGATAACAACAATCTTTGTAAATCAATCTATAAATTTGCGCACACATCACCTCTCTAACTACAAGTATAAAATATACAGATTGTAAAAACCTGGTGAGAACGGCACATGTACTATGTTTTGATGATCGATTTGCTTCAAGTAATATGTTTTTTTTCCTGGTTGGAAATTAAATTTTGGTGCATCCCTAACTTCAAATTTACTTATCAACGTACATGTTTACTTTGCTTTGTATAAAATTTGCCTAAACCCTTTTCGTTGCTAAAGAAAGCGTTGAGCCACGAACATGATAAAGGTCAGTTTTAAGGATCTTAAATGCGTTATCAATTCTCTTCTCATTATTTATTGAAATACACCAAATTAAATTATACATCACAGCGTGTAAATTTATGGAAATAATAGCTATAAAACGTAATATCCAACGTAGTGTAATAATTAATTGTTGTGTTGACGTTTAATCGATGGTAAGCTTCAGTAATTAAATATTTTATGCAAATCACAATTGCTCTCTATAAGAAGTAGTCGGCAGAGAATTATATTCATGAAAAAGACACCGGCCGGTAATGCGGCATTAACTTGTACATCTTGATCTTAAAATGTCTCCAACATTTTGTTGTCTCGTTAGTAGCACCCTTATATGAACACCTTATCTAAGTATCATTATTATTATACATTAAAAGTGAAGTACTGAGTTTATTTGTTGATTGACGGCAATCAAAATTAGCATATACAGATGCTGCACTCGTTTTGTGGTGATGAGGTGTAGCTCGAGGAATTGTTTTTGTCAGCAGACATTGTTTGTGCCATAGTGAATATAGGAATAATAGTCTTCAAAGTAACAGTTAATTTAATATGAACAGGATTAGTAATTAATGCCCTATTTACGTCCTCGTACTTCATGTTTCTGCCTTTATCTTGAATGACTAATGACCAATCATTTTATTTAGCCTTAATGGTTAATCGACTGTCATCAAATCGTAATTATTATGACTAAAAGAATTTATTTGATGATCATTAGGGTAAGTCGATACACTCAATGGTGTCGCGGGAACTTAAGGTTAACACAACTCAAAGCAGTCAAGCGCCTATCATGACAGGATCTGTCTTAAAGGGGGTCATTTATTTATGGTCATGTGGAATATTTCACTAACCTTCACACTGTGTATTCTCTATAATTTCTTATCTTACTGTTTCAATTTTCTATGATGCAGCTTATTTTTGAAACTATTTTTAAATCTGTCGCTCATCTCCTCTGACTTGTTAGAATAATCACACTGATTTATAGTGCCAAGGCAGCTTATAGGACGACTGTTTAACTTTCGCGTGCAATTTCTTCCTTGCAATATTAGCACAAAATCATGACATAAATTACAGAATGTCTCCAAATAAAAATAAAATTCCTGTCGTTGAAAGTAACTGTTGGTAATACGAGATGTAGGTTACCCATTGGATTTGAAAAGAAAAGTGGACATAAATAACCCTTCAGAAGAAGTTTTTCTCAAAAAAAAAAAAATTTCAATAGACATCCATGTTTCTTTTATATAAAATTGATTAGATGATTTTACCATTTTATGCACATATATATCAGGAATGACTGGGGCATAAACAATAAATACGTCCTTCCTATCCTTTCCTCGTAGTCCCACGGCCCTTCCCATAACAAAAATCGCTATTTCATGAGCCACTAGTCACCTCCAATATAGGCTGCCATAGTGTGATGAGTTGACTATAAAATAATAGGTCTTCTAAAAACCACAAGTTAACCATCCTGTTCGTCCCTTTCACCCTTTCTTTCTTATATGCCCGTTTTTAGACAGCCTTTTCTTCTATATATATATCGAAAGCCCTTACTCACGCCCACATAACTCACTAGTACTTCTTTTTCTTTCAAAATTCTCCATAAATAATGTGGAGAGCGATTTTCTGTGAATCATCAATCATAACGTATTAATGGAAGCGCCAATAAAAAATCCCAGTAATCAGTGTACAGGATTTCCTATCTTTTTGTAGGTTGCCAAACATCATTTGTCATAGGTCTAGTTTTTTTCTTTATCTTTTTTTATGACAAGCGGATTAATAAAGCTTCGTATCAAATATCGATAACGTTGCCCTAGAAATACTGTTTACTATATTGTGATTATCACTTACCTAATAATGAGTTGTTAGTGCTTTTAACCACCAAAATGTGGTGCAGATATATCATGTATCCTAATAGCTGTTGTTGGCTTGGTGCCTTGGTAACTTTATTACAAATCACTGACATAATTTCTTGAGCCTAATTCGTATATGCTAAAGTGAGAACTGCTCCGATTGGAATGAGGTTTCTGATAACAGCTCTGTGTTGAGGAAAAAAATATTAATGTTGTGATAGTTATTACCGCAGTAAGGTTTTTGTACATAAAACCGTCTCATGTTTTTTCTGTGTATATTTGCACATTGGATCTTGCTTAGCAATGAATTACTATTGCATACCTATAGTGAAGAGCATGAGGATGTGATAATATTTAATCGCATTTGCAAGTTTGTCGTCGTCAATTGACTAAAACCGATTTCTTAAAGTTCAGGGCTTTGTGACTGGTTGTAGTCGTGCATAAAAGCGTTCAGTTTTTAGAAACTCCTAGACATTAATGACTATTTTGGCACTTAACATTTTTTTACTTTAGATAATATATGGTATGCCTTTAAATTGATATATGAATCCATGAACAGGATAAGGACTGCCATAAAGTATTCAAACCCCCCTTTATAGTTTTGGTTTATAGCTTTTCAAGCATCCCATCTGAACGAACTTGTGAAAAACAGGAGTTTCTTCTTGACATATATGTTACATCAATGTGTATCTATGCACCAATCCAAGAAAGAGCTAAAGGAAAAAAACGGTAGTCAGAAATAAAATGAAGGATGTTTTTACCCCAACGTCTAGGAAATGTAGACTTTAGCTTAACTTTAGGAATGCATAATTCGAGATGTGACGAAAATGGTAACTACTATGAAAGATCTACATTTTGACACTTCTTAATCATCCATTTCGCCTTAGCTCAAACATTAGTATAAATAAAGATATTTGAGTAATAAAACTGCGAGAAGGTTAAAATTTTCTTTAACTTTTTCAGATCGTTATTTGTGATCCTTATTTCAAAAATTCTCGTGTAACTGCAGTAGAAAATTAAACTTATAGAGGTTACTACGTTTATAAATTGTACATTAAAATACATTTTATCTTCACGCTTTTCTTTACTTGTATGTGTGAATATGTGGAGGCACATATGTCTTCTATTCACTTTTAGGACGAGAAGTTCAACTGACATTCGTGTGCATATTCACTTTTTATATGTATATTAGCGCCGTATTTTTATTTGAATTTATGACCAGTATGACCGTTTACGATAAGAACTACAGAGATATAAAATGGTATCAAACACTCAAGGATGTCTCTCACAATACCATGCATAGGTTCTAAATTGTCCCATTGGGATGTAATGAAGTCTATAAATTATTATCGTGAATATTACACACACTGAAAAGTGAAATCTCAAATATAAATTAATAGCACACATCCGTTTTCAAAACAGCCTATGAGTTCTTTCTGAACTCACTCTAGGTGGTGGCAGAATGATGTTAAATTTCCTGCCTAAATGTTATAAAATTTCAAAATGGGGTATTTTTTGGCTGAAGAAGTAAAAATGTTATCCTGTATACTTCGCTGTAGTGCGCTCTCTACAGTACTGTTACTTGTTGCAGGAGGAAAGAGTTGATTAAGTTCCACAAAGGCCAGGTCCTGTAGCAACAATTTTTAATATTCTCGCTCAGTTGTCATATTATAACAATCTTAAATTAAGCTTTGCTGCCTTTCTATAACATCGACATTCAGGACTTGCGTTTCAAATTTTGAAGTGCTATTACTAGAATAATGCATCTTTCTTTAAGTATTTCTTTGGAAGATGTGGTCTTGAAATATTTTCCTGTCACAATCAAACTTTGAAATAACTTTTGATCTGTGCATATGGAGATATTTTTATATATATATATATATATATATATATATATATATATAGAGAGAGAGAGAGAGAGAGAATGAATGGTAGAAACTCATCATTCATTGACGCGTAAAAGTAACTATTTCACTACTGAGATTGCAAACCACGAAGCAAGAAAAAAATCCAATGAAATGTCTCACTTTGTGGCAATTGAAAAAAGTTTCCCACATCTTTTCAGTTTTTTGCTATTTAATGTTTTACATCTGTTTTCCTGAATACCACTGTTGTAACTTTACTGAAAAAAAAGAGGAAGAAAAAATCCTATCACATTTTGTAGGATTAAATGAAATGGCTTTCGGTGGTCATTACATCTATCTCTCTTGTTACTCGTGTTGCTTCAAAACCCATAAGGGTTGAAATTAAAGTTATTGTACGTAGCTGACCCGACAGATATTGAGTTCATTTTCTTCATTTCTTTCCTCTATTGTTAACCAGTATTTATACCTTTATCTTACAAAGAACGACACTTGTGATAAAATTATAGTCCAGTAGTTGAAATTTCTTGCATTTTTTAAGCTATTGAGACAGATCCTACATTCCACTAAAACTTAATGCCAAACGTAAAAGTGTATCATTTCATTTAGAATTTCACTTTACATTTGGGATTTTTGCTCAAAATCATACACAATGCTGGGTCCTGATAGGGAGTGGCTTATCACCAAGTCTCGTCTGATCACCGTAATTAAGCTACGCAACCCCAGCTAGTACTAACATGGGTGGCTGCTTGGGAAAACTGGGTACTGCTAATACCCCAAAATGGTCGCATTAGTGTAGTGTCTGTGCAGTCTCTGCATTAGAACTACGCAGTGGACTGGGCTCTAATGACGTTTGTAGTTGAAGGGCCCTAAAACACCAACAAAGCAAGAAATGGTCCCGTCAGTGGACAATGAAAGTTCACTTGTTTAGAAATACTGAGATAATCATGGTGTATTTTTTTTGTTGTTTGTTGGTGTTTAAGGTCCCGTCAACTACGAGGTCATTAGAGACCCGTCCACTGCGTAGTTCTAATGCATAGACTGCACCGACACTACACCAATGCGACGATTATTGGGTATTAGCAGTACCCAGCTTTCCCGAGCGACCACACATGTCAGTACTAACTGGGCTTGCGTTGCTTAACTTCAGTGATCAGACGAGAACTGGTGTGTCCAACGCAACTCGCCGCTCCCATCATGGTGTAACTAATGTTAATTTTAATAAGGATGTCACAAGACATATGTGTGTATAAAGTTACTTTATAATTTCTTTTCTAGACTCACCAGTGGTTAGGATTTTACCAGACGAAAGAGTATTTGAAATTAACGAGACTTCGAAATTACTTCTCGAATGTGCCTTTGAAGCAAATCCCGCAATAGGTTCTTCTGTGCAATGGTTGAGGGATGGAGAAACAATTTCTCCAGAAGCACTGAGTAATGATGACGATGAAGATTACATGCACGATATTGAAAATGATGAAAATAACATCGGAAGTAGTATTGGTGCAAAGGAAGGAAGATATTTTTTATCAATCGATGATATTAATCGATCTCAAGCTGGAGAATACAGGTGTAGCATTACGAATAACGTTGGAAAAGGACTATCGGAAAACGCTATTAATGTTACAGTATTATGTATGTATGAAAGTTACTTACTCTACATTTTTTATGTATATTGTTTTCTTTAAAATATATCTGATATCGACTTCTTGAAAAGTTAGAAATTTATACAGCAAAAAAAGGAGACTTTAAGGTCGATATTTCAATGGTTATTTTTGCATGTCAACGTTATAAAATAAGATCATAAACTTTCTCAACTTGCATTTTCATAAAAGCGTATCTAACAGAATTATGAAACTTATTAAAATAAAATTTTATAAAAGTTTTATAATATCTACTTATAATAATATTTTTACCATTTCAAAATATAATCTACTAAAATGTATCTTCTTTTCTAGATCCTCCCGAGACTCGAATGATGATATTTCCTTCCACTGCAATTGAAAACCAAACCGATATTAAATTGATTTGTGAAATTGAAGATGCAAGTCCATCCGAAGTGATTTCAGTGCGGTGGTACAAAAATGGCGAAATTTTTAGCAATACGCCGGAAGCAACTTTGATGATCCCGAAAGTCGATCGAACTTATTATAGTAATTATTCCTGTCAAGCAGAAAATCGTGTAGGATGGGGCGAAATTTCAGAACCGCAGTTTTTAAACGTTTTGTGTAAGTCTTCTTTTAGATACCACTATTTATTTTATTTCACTTAAACAGCTAATGTGCAGAGCGTTTATAAAAAGGGGCCACTTTTAAAAATTTACCCTGACAAATGGAATTACAATATAAAACCTGATATTTTCTACTTCCTTCACAATTCATCACGAGCAATAGCATTATTTGAATGTCGCGTGTTTGTGTATTGGGACAAAGGGAGGGAGCTAAGTAAAATTTTATTTGTCACGTCTCTTCTGTGTCAAACAGTATGCAGACACATGGTGATAATACCACATTCTGCAATATTTTTACTGATCCGTTACCTGCTTATCAAAAAGACTGAGTGTTCCATGATTTCCGGAAGTCCAGACAGAAAGAATAACTGAAAGAAGGAAAGAAATAGACAACAGAGAGGAAATACAGTACACGAAATATTTGGTTAAAGAGATGTTGGTTGACAGGTATGCAGTGGACCTGAATATTCCACCTCGAAACCTCAACGTTAACAATATCACAAGGCACAATTCTGTAGGTCATTGTGAACGCATCCGGTGAGTGTCAATTCTGACCAACACCATATTTTTATTTCATATTTGAGGAAGGGAATGCGACCTTCCTCAGTGGCGCAGAGTAGTGTGCTCGACTACTACAGTTTGACAACAGTACACTAATATTATTATAGTATTGAGCGCCTTCTGTCGAAGGGGGAGTCAAGTAGTAGCCCTGTGTGATGTGCAAAATATCATCATCCTTGCTGCATATAGGAGCTCACTCCCTGGTATCACTGGAGGAGAAAATATCGCAACGAAGAAAAATAGGCTGATGGTGCAGTGGGTAACACGCTCGCTTATTGCGTCAGTAGTTCTAGGCTCGACACTGGACCAAAAAGGATTGACTTCTTTCGGGCGAGAGAGATGCCCCAAGTACGCCTTCTTTTGAATGAGAAGTAAAATCGAGGTCCCGTGTGGTGTACAATGGCAGTGGCAGGTAAAACAACCCTCTCTACTATGCAACGGGTAGAGGAGGCAAAATTTCCAGGTGTAAGAGCTCACTCCCTGGCGTCGCGTTGGTGGAATCCCTCAACGAACAGTAGACCGACGATAAATAAGCATAGGAGTTGCAGCTTTGGTCGGCAACCGGCTGTGGAAAAATAGATCGCCCAATGTGTCCAATAGATCACCCTTGGGTCCATTCAGAGGGACAAGATGGGTACACCACCCTGCCATAGACAGGAAAAGGGTTAGGAGTTGGTTTTTATTTAGTTTTTCCTACCAGTTTTATTATCCATGGATGCATATTTTAAGTATTTGTGTTACTAAAATCGGATCAGGTACAGTATAAAAAATTAAAGGAAATGTTCGAGGAAGATAGGTTTTCTGAAAATGATGCTTTTATTGCAGATTGTAAAATACGACATAAATTTGTTTCTGGCATATTCATTATGAGTTTCATAATAATATTTACAGAAGATCTCATTAATTGTGAAATCTATTTTTTGGAAAATAACTTTTGTTAGTGACTAACCATTAAGCTTAGTTGTTATTCATTGGAATAAAGATAAAGAATAAGCAACGGGGGATGAATAACTATTCTCTTGTCATAACCCCAATCTCCCATTTTCGTTGTTTATATGTAACCAGAAATGTCTCGCAACAGATAAACGTTGTCATGTTGTTAAAGTGTTATTTATGCACTTCTCCAGATGATAATACACAAACGTTGAAGATTTTTCATCTCCTTAAGGAAATTAGTGTTTTTCAAGCTTTTATTATTATTCATAATATGAGATCTTTTACCATAGTATGAATTTCTACTGCGGATGAATATTATTCTCTTGCAGTTTAATTATAACACAGTATGTATTGTGGTTTTTTATCCTTCAAAAGTTATGATTATTCTGCTTGCTACCTTCATACTAACCTCTGGGTTGTCATTTACGACGACTTTGACAGTGACGTCACTGTACAAAACCTGAATAGCGTGACAGTTGGACTGGCATCAACACTTGTCTTATTTAGATCTGTTTGAACTCAGTTGACCGTGTCAATCCCCCCCTTTCAAGGCGATTGACCACTTCATATTTATTTTGAAACGTTTATTGTTTTCACATTTAATTGTCTTCTCAAAATTGCTTCAATATCTGGTTTGAATTTCTTCACGTTATGAATCTTTCAAGTTGTACCGAAGGCTGCAAGATTGAATTTGTTAAACGACGGATAAATTATATTTATTAATAGATCAATTTAATTCGCTTGTTTTCTTATAATATTTCAGACATTTCATAAACGTGATACATTTCGAAACCTTGATTTTAATTCATATTGTTTCACTTTTAAACCAAGGAGAGCTCTAATGAATACAGATTGCTAGTATTTTATCTAGACTTTAGACGCAATTTATAACTGTTAATTTTTAAGTCCAAATTACACGATTTTAGCAGCAATACTTCGTTAATAGTTAGTATTCATACAAAGGCTTTTCATATTCAGGGATACCTTGCACAGAGGGGCATCAATCAGTGTGAGATTAATTATAATGCATTTTATGCTCCATGATCAACAAGTTATTTGGTGCTGATTGATTCGGAGAGGGGAATCTTAGGGACTTTATTTTGCATCCGCTTGTGATTTTCATTCATAAGGGATGTTATATTTTCTCCCCCTATATGTTACGGCATCGACCATTAGACAATCTTAATGTGGCACATGTACATACGCAATACTATCCGAGGTATTCCTGTCGTTGAAGTTGTTTATTATGATCAGATTAAGCACTCAAATTTAATATTAAGAGGATAATCAAATTTATTGAAATGTTTCAAAAACCACAGCAATATGCAACAGCATTTTTTTCCGTACAACAGCGAAAAAAACATTGCAAAATCATGACTAATCCACATGAAAGCAAGAATGTTCAAACCGCACACTGTATGATAGTGCCGAAAATGAGGCTAATAGGGGGTATAGTCACTTCTGACACAAAGCGAATCATCATACTGTTTATGAGACACTTTGATGAGTCCCTGAGTCGCCCTTCACCCAGAGCGGCTGTATTGCGTTGGACACACCTGATTACTGTGATTACTGAAGTGAAGCAACACAACCCCAGCAACAGTACTACCATGGATAGCCTCTAGGGAAAACTGGGTATCGCAAATAGCCACAAATCGTCGCATCAGTCTAGTGTCTGTGCAGTCTCTGCATTAGAACTGCGCAGTGGACAGCACTCTAGTGACCGTTGTAGTTGAAGGGCCCTAAAACACCAGCGAACGAAAAACAAAATACCTTCACCCACTCCTGCGCTAAAGCAGTTATCACCTGAATAATTCTGAGAGGTGGTTGGGGAATTGCCCTCGAAAGTCCATCCCACACATAATCAATAGCGTTCAGGCCTGGATATCGACTGGCTAATCAATCTGCTGAATATTCTCACTTTGAATATATTCATCCACCATTTGGGCCATACGTGAACTAGCACTGTCATTCATAAAAAGGAACTGAAGAGCCAATTGCACCTATGAAAAGTGGCACATAAGACTCTAATAAAATGCCTCTATATATTAAATGCCTATAATGTATTTAAAAATTTATTTTTTATTTAAACGAGTATTTTTAATTAAAATTAATTATTAATTCTGTTATTCTAGATGCCCCTGGGGCTGCTACGCTAACGTACACACCCGATATGGTAATAAAAGACAAACCTGTAACATTATTATGTGATGTCAAAGATCCTGGCAATCCTCCTGCAACTGAATATGAGTAAGTTTTTGATATTAGGCGGAATTCAAAGTTATTGCAATTTGCGAAAGATGAGCTTGTAAAGCAGATTATTTCTGTAATTTAGATGGAAGAGAGGGGACTTTCATTATACCAACATTAACACTCGCAACTGGACCATTTCAAGAGCGAACTTAGAAGCCGAAGAGACTTATGTTTGCATTCCAAGGAATACAGCTGGATTTGGAATTGCAGGAACTGTTAATTTGACAGTATACGGTATGAAATATTTCTTTTTCTTCTCTCTCCAAAATTTTGCACTCACTCAACTACCACATGACGTTTATTCCCTTTCGTGAAATAATTTTTCATACAATTCAGACGGATTCTTATTGTCCTAGAAATAGGAATGCTAGACTGAATCAGACTGATGGAGACTCCTTTTGCGTCATGTTAAAGAGAAAAAAATATTCAATGTTTCGTTCGTATTGTTATTTAGAATTAGCTGATTTCGAAAACCCAATCATAAACAGCATTTTTTCATGTCAGTATGTTGATAAAATATTAAAGTTATCAGACCTAATGTCGTTAGCTCGTGATTAAAATTCAACATAACTGTCTGAAAATTAATGCAAAGTATTTTCTTATCGCGCAAAAACTTCGAGATTTTAAAGTCTTCAAGATCAGTTGCATATAAATAAAAATTAATTGAGTAGTTTATTGTACTGTGAATTCTGAATGATAGAAGTACCTTAGGTATTCACTACCAAGAAATCGCATTTTAAAATGTTGGCATTATAATCAGGTGGCTTATGCCGTCAACCATTATAGTGACACTCGTAAATTTCTTTTGTCATCAAACGTGCATCCCTTGTTGGATGCATCAGGGAAAAGATTCAGTTTGTTATTTCCATTGTCAGACGTCAGGATCAATTAAATTTCTCTTTGTGTGAATGGAAATTCAATGAATTTTCTACTTTTTTATGTTTGCTAAGATCTTCAAAGTGTTTATCTGGTTTAAGTATTTTAAAAAATAAGTTAATGTGTTAACATATTAGCAAAGAAAAGATATGCTAAACATTAGTTGATGCATGCGTTTTTAAAGCTCTTTATTCAATGTTGTAATCGGATTAAGCTTAAAAAGTGAATTTATAAGCATTCTTTCCATGGCTTGTATATTTTATCTAGTATTTATAGTTTGCCATAGAAATTCATCATTTGTGACAAATATGCAAGAATAAATCATATTACGAATTAGGAGTTTTATATTAATATTAAATTCTGCCCACCCATTCATAAATGCGTTGTTTTTTTTTTGTATTTCAGCTCCACCAGCATTTATTGGTCCTTATTTGGCCGAGCATGGTGCCCTACAATCTGCCACGAACATTTCATTGACCTGTCAAGTTGAATGCTATCCTAGATGCAGCATTGAATGGTCAAGAAATAATGAAGTTCTTCACATTAAGAGCGTAGAGAGTAATGGCGATCAGGACGACAATGAAAACAATGAGAATTCAAATAATGGGATTGAAGAAGTCAGTGACATCAATGGCCATACTAATATAGGAGACCATTATTCAGTAAAAGTCAGTTATTTGCCGTCAAATCGTTGGCAAAATCATTTTTCATCAGTTGTTAGCACGTTAAGATGGAATATGAGTACTTGGCCTAATGGTCGACTTAACAGAATTGATGACGTTGCTAATTACACATGCCGTAGTTCAAAGAACGACGCTGGACCAGGAGTCAGTAATACAATTCAATTTTTTGTTGAATGTAAGTCAATTACTTTCTCCATATGTCTTTAGTCTTTTATCTATAAAAGCGCACCTTATCAATTCAACACAATAGCTTTCAATTTCAGCACATGGTGTTTTTTAATCATCTATATAATCAATACGATCATTCGTTAACTGAATTCCTTTTAAATCACTAACCCTTGATGCTGATGAACTTTTCTTGAAATCTTAGTTGTCACATGACATCATATGTAAAATATGACTGACTATCAGAGTTGGACATTGGATATCAGTAGAGTATTGTCCCCGTTTGGAAGCCTGAATGGAAACTGCATGAGCTTTAATTTCCAAAAATTTCTGGCATCACTTTTACCTGATAATGAAACACATTGGAAAGCTGTTTCTGAAGATACGCTTTTAATGCATTGCACATCTACAGTTACATGTTTGGGAAACATTGTAAGACAATGACTCCATCTATCACCTCACTGTCCAGGACCAGATTAGTTAGTTTTCTACGCAAGGATTATGGTACATTAATATGTAACACAATCTTATGGTGTAATTGATCAGAAAGAAAGAGTAAAAGAGAGAATGAGAAAGGTAATGAGTGCAGCAAAAGTGGCAATGGCAGATATTGAATGACAAAAAATAAGTTATGGATGGTTCGCTTTTTGCAGCGGATATTTGATTGCATTCTCTTCCTTCATCTGTAATTTGTTAAGCCACACTACTTCCATTATTTTTCTACTGTCGGGCCTTAGCTGTCTTTAAAGTGTTCACTGACCATTTGATAGCTTTACATGGACAAAAAGGAAAGGGAAAGGGCGAGGGTGAAAATTATGTTGTTTGCTTGCACAGTCATGTGTCTTATATTTTTTCAGATCCTCCAGAGAATATTACATTATCGTCCTACAAAGTGACTGTAGTGAAAGACGAAACGGCTCCTCCAGTGAATTGTTCTGCTGATGGACGTCCTAAATTATCTTATATTTGGACATACGAAGGAAAGACTGTGTCTGGTTCTCAGCAACTAGCATTCGATTATCCAACTTTGGTGAATCGTAGTGGATTTTATCACTGCATAGTCTCCAACTCTCATGGAAATACTTCTGCCCGCCTATTTTTGGATGTCCTTCGTAAGTATAAAAAAATATGCTATTTAAAGTTGGCATTCATGAGTGTGGAAATGTACCATGCATATAGGCATCATATAGAGATAAGGCGTGTAAATCAAATTTGCATACTACTTTAGGGTTATAACATAATTGGTAGCTATTATTACGAAGAATTTCATTATTTTCTAAAGGCAAATTTGGCATATGAGAGGCCATAAAGTAAAAGCATGAAAATGAAATTTTTAATTAGATTTTTCTAGTCCTGCATGTCGCATTACATAAATTATTATACATACATAAGGTTAAAGCTTCATTGCAAGTTCTATTATTAGGCCATTGAATTTTTTTCATCTGATAATGATATTAATCTTGCATTAAATTTGATATAAAGATATCAAATCAAGTAGCTGGATACGTTTTGCGAACAATAACTGCAGTAATTTTTATTTTTTTTTATCTAAATGTAATTTCCCTCAGTTGCATGTGCTCGTAATACCACCAATCGTTTATTTACACACCATTTAATCACTGGTCTGACAGAAGTTTTTTTAACGTTTAGTCATTTCCATTACTTTCATTTTGATAGTTATTTCGTCCTTTTTCTTTATGTCTTCCTTCCACATTTTATTCTTCTCGTCCTAATGCTCCCTCAGCTGCCGGTGTCATTTTCTGGGATTTTGTCCAAACAAAACTCATTATTCATCTGGTTTTTGTTGAGATTCCTCTATTTGCTCATTATGCAGTCAGTGGCACTTCATTTTACTTTCCTTTACAAAGGCTAAACAACAACTATTAAATCTGTAGTGGCTTTTCCTGATCTGCCCAGATATATTGAAAGTTTTCTCTTCATTTATATGCTGAAAAATAATGAAATTTCGTCATCACTCTCTTTTTTTTTTTTTTTAGCATCATCCAAAATTTATGAGAATTTTGGAGTCCCACTGTTTTTTCTTTCAAGATGGTTTCATCCTTATTTCCATAGATGAGCATTTGTCAAAGCTAGTACTTTGGTTATTCTCTAGTGCTTCCGCTTGTCCATATTTTCCAATATTTTATGAGTTTAGAAGGCGTTAATATTTATTTCTTATTGTTATTTCAATATACCATGAAAAAAGATACACAGTACATTTTGAAAATGATAATACTTATTTGATTTTGTATGAATGAGCACATTAGAGGGAGCCTAGGGGTGGTGGACATCGAGATTGAGGTGGTATGGACACGTAATGAGAAGAGGAGAGGAGGAGCTCCTTAGGTCCCTTTCAGGAATGCAGGTGGTTGGAAGCACCCGGGACAGGGGGAGACCAAAGCAGATTGTACGTAAGGATATGTTGTTGTTTGCTTGTTGGTGTTTTAGGGCCCTTCAACTACAAGATCATTAGAGCCCCGTCCACTGTGTAGTTCTGATGCAGAGACTGCACAGACACTGCACTAATGCGACGATTTTTTTGGATACTAGCGGTACCCAGTGTTCCCAAGCGGCCACCCATGTCAGTAGGCCTACTTAACTGTCAGTGCTTAACTTCAGTGATCAGACGAGAACTGGTGTGTCCAACGCAATTTGCCGCTCCCCGTGAGGATGTGGAAGTGTGGGGGGGACTTGGTGGGAGATAGGCGGGAGTGGAGGGCTAGAACCCGCAGATGCGACCCTGCCGCAGGCGGAATAAGGGTATGATGATGATGAATACTTATTTGATTTATTTTTCAGATGAACCAGAATGCAAACTCGAGGCAAAATTCAATCCGGACACTGGATCAACCACATTAATATGCGAAGTTAAAGCAAATCCTAAAGTAGTTCATTTTAATTGGTTTATGGATAATGAAACATTGGACGACAACATTCGCACAGATGAAACTGTTAGCACTCTGTCCGATGTCCGACGTGGTGGACGCTATACGTGTGTTGCAAACAACTCGATTGGCCAGTCCACCCCTTGTATTTTGGAAATACCAGGTGATAATAATATCGCAGATATTGTTTAATACTGAGCATCATTCTGTAGGGTCCTAGACTGTGTGTCATCCAATTAATTATTATTATTTGTTTCATTTGGCTTGCATAATAAGTGCACATTTCACAATCCGCTTAAAATTAAATATCGTATTAATGATTATTTGGTTTCCAAATTGCCTATTACTTTAATAATTTAAATCATAAAACAGAATTTAGCTTAGTATTCAGAATGATAAATATCCGGCTGCGCTATACTGATAAAATTACTTTGAATGTGGTAACATTTGTCTCATTAGTTGGATGATATTTGAACCTAATTCGTATGTATTGACGTTGAACGTATATAATTGTTTTTGTTTCAAAGACTTTGGCCTCCCTCTAAGGGACAGATATAAGCCAAAGCAAACGTTAGACCAGATTGGACATAATGGGACATAGCATTGTGTGGTGTGGTAAATAGTAGGAAACAATGAAGAGCCAGAACTCTTAGATCAGACGGCCCTACGATAGGTGGATAGGGCTAGTATGATGACAAAAATGAAATTTCATATTGCCAAAGGTATACTTCAAACTAAGCTTTAAAGCAATTCAACTTACAAACTTTACGAAGTCCGTGTTATGTGAAACTGCATTTTCGTGAAAAGTATTGTGTTTAGGTCAACGCGAAAACCAATGAATTTATGTTATGCTAATATACCAATAGTTTTCTTTCTTACTGTTTTAGGCACTGATAGCACGCACTTCATTGCTGGATATCCTGATAATCGCATTATAATTATCATCATTATTGTAGCAGTAGTCATCCTGTTTGCAATTGTAACTGCAGCTGTCATCCTGTATTTGAAAAGGAAAAAGGCTGTAGGAAAATGTAAGTGACGGTTTCCTAATGCTGTTACTAGAGAGCGCTGCCTACCTAGAATGAGCGCCACATCTTGTGGGTGTTTTTGCGGCATCGATTTTAGCATCCCTACGCCACTGCTATTTCCACGCTTCCAAAGCACCAATTATTTCGCGCCTTTCTTCGACTGCCGCCATGCTTATAGGACTTTGCGCGCCAAAAATCTATCAACATACCTTTATCCCGCCTGTGGCAGGGTCGGGTCTATGAGTCCTAGCCCTCCACTCCAGCCTTTCTCCCAACAGGCCCTCGTCCGCTTCGGTCTCCCCCTGCATTCCTGATATGGACCTAACGAGCTCCTCCCCTCTTCTCATTACGTGTCCATACCACCGCAACCTTCTCTCCCTTATTTTTTCGGCAGTGTCCCCCACCCCCCAGGCTACCTCTAACATACTCATTCCGAATTCCATCAGCTCTCGACACCCCGCTCATAAGTTATACCGCAGCATTAGCATCTCGGCTACTTGCATTCTGTTCGCTTGGCTCTTCCTGATTGTGCAACACTGTGATCCGTATAGCACGGCGGGCCTAACCACCGCCCCGTAAAACTTCCCTTTCAACTTGATTGGGACCCTCTTATGACACAGGACTCCACTTGCCTGTCTCCACTTCAACCATCTCCCAGTGATTCTATGGGTCACATCTGAGTCTTATCTCCCCATTGCTTTGAAACGTTGCGCCTAATTACTTTACCTCTTGCACCTTCTTCACCATTTCGCTCATAGAGAGTTGGTCATCATTACTTTCCTGTCCTCCCCAAATGAAATCTAAATACTCTTTCTTCTTCATGTTTATATTTAGCCCTCCCTTTTCTAAGCCACTCTAATATCTGTTACCCCCTCCTCCACTTGTTCCCTGGAGTCACTAAGTTTTCCAATATCGTCGGCAAATATAATGTAGGGGCCCATTCTCCTACTCCGTCAGACTTAGTCCGTCAGTCGTATGGACTTAGTGCTGAACCTTGGTGTACCCCATCCTTCACTGGGAAGCCTCCAGTACTTCCCCAACGTGTCCTTACCCTGGCTATGCAACAATCATACATATCCTGAACTATTCGAATAAACCCTTCTTCTACTCGCTTTTTCGTAATCCTTCCCAAACTACCTGTCGCCTTGCCCAGTTTAAAAACTCTCTCTCCCCTTCCTTTCTCTCTAACTGATCGTAGTGGGCCTCATATTAGGTTTTTGGCTAAGACGATGATCCTCCTAGCCGTCGTCTTGGCCTACCTATATTGCATTTTAGACTCCTGGTCCCTTCTTTTGCTTGGTGGTTGCTTCTACGTCTGCCTGCCCTTGAATGTACCTTCTACTCTAGCCTATCCTAAAAATGGCTTTTCCACATTTTCTAATTTTTCTGGAGACCCTGTCCCACATGGCATCAGCTGTCCCTTCCCAATCCACCTGCCTGTGTACTTCCTGTGTGAATTCCTCTGTTTTTTTTTTGTAGGGGGGGGACACTCTCCAGCTGATAACCTGCTCTCCTTTCCTTTCCATGAATGTGAATGTGCCTTTCCTGCCGCGCGCGCGCCAAAAAGCTGTAATATCCTTTTCCCCCTTTTGCGTTTGTTTTCACATTTAGCCAAATTGTATATCCAAATGATACTACAATAACGGTGACTTAATTGATTCTCCCCACTCCCAGACGGTCCCGTTATTACCACTTTATGATATTCTTCAATCTGATTTACTGTTTTATATGCTGATCCAATTGCTACTCTTTTATGTCTATAGTTAAACACAAATCTTGGTAATGAATTTATACAAAGATCGGAATTTTTACTCTTGATTATCAAAACTAAATACGTTCGTGAGATTATCAAAATAACATATGCTTACAGTAATGACTAAAAAACGTAGGATTGCATTAGCATTGTTTGGGCAAAATGAGACGTTTGCAATTAAGTTTCATATAAAGATTTCTCATTTTTTTCACTTTTGCATTATAATAATATGGTCGTCAAGAAACACGACCTAAATCTTAAGCAAAAATGTCGCATACCATGCTCAAACATGAAATTGAGTTTTACTTTGCATCGTTACTATAATCCTGTTAATTAACTATCAAATCGTCTCTCAGAAGACATGCTAACGTGAATTTACAAAGCATTGTGCAAAAGACTCCTATAAATATCCTAATTATTATATGGTAGATTAGACATGAAATGTGTAAAGCGGTGCATTGATGCAGTATTTGAATGGCGGTATTTGAATGATATAATCCATAAAGCAATATGTCTGTACAACTAATAGTTTTTCTTCATCTGAATATGATAATGCATGTATGACACTCTTTTTTATTGGCTTTCTGTCCATATTTAGACTCGAACAGAATGGATTTGGAGCAACGTGAGAAGTGAGTGTGCTCTAACATTTAACCTGTAGCTTGATTTTCATATTTCATTGGCATATACTGTATAAGTCAAATTCCTTATTGCAAACCATGCAGTAGTGTACTTATCAAGAACGAAATGAAAATGTGCCGTTTAAATTCATTAAATTCTGCACATATAATGTCAATAACTAGAAGTTAGTCCATTCTTGATGTTAATATTAACTGCTTGCTGCCACATTTATTAACTTTTAATAGTTTAACACATATGCATATTTCCTTTAACCATTCTTCTATTACCCACTTGAAATACAGTAAATGCAACCATCCCTATTTGTCTTAAGCTGCCTTTCGTAAAAATACGATAGAATTAATGAAGAAAATGGTGTTTTGTGTGCCTTTTTTGTGTTGTGATTATGCAGTCCAGAAGGGCATTCTCAACTGGATGTTAAGAAGTCTAAACCAGGCCGTAAACCTGGTGGTAAGTTGCTTTTCCTAGCTATTTCAACAGTTTTATTTCTCCTTTTTTTTTTTGCAAAATTGAAATCCATTTGCTTTCTCCAGAATTGGAAATTACAAAGAGACACTTTATGTTAAGACTGCTATCCTTTGCTATGTTTTTATGTATGTTCTTAGTGTGCATGTCCAATAGATGTTCTTTAAAAAGTCTTTTTTGTTATCTTAAAATGCCTCACTCTAACCTTTTTATCTTTTATTTTCATTTCTTTTTCATGGATATTATTGTCTAAACACATTTCAGAACGACGCATTGGTGAACACTTTGGACACTGTATGTCAAAACATTTATTGACAAGATGTAATTTTCAGTTTATTTTGGCATGGCATTATGGCTGATTGCACATAATGTCCGAGAAAGATTTTCTCAAGTGTTTTTGCAGTTGTCATTGTGTTGACTTTTGTAGACCTCACTTTCCATGATAAGTCAAATTGTTTTAAATTTCCCGGATTTTTAGTAGAGGGTTTCTGTGAACAAATGTTAATCCTAGATGGCACTGAAAGCTCTATAAGTGAAAGAAAGGCCTTGTACGTACGTGTCGTCTGCTTTTATCCTCCACAAGACATCTTCTGGAATTACGACAAGAAATTAGTTGAAGTTTTGAATGAAATTTAAATGACACTTTGAGAATAAAAGTCTTTCAACGTAACAGGGGACCTAACTAGTAATAACGAAAATATTTTCATTCACAAAACATTTTCCAATTCTGGTTTTCTGGATGACAAATTTATATTTCTTTACTGCATCATTTAATTTAGTTATGCGTGTGTTTATGTACTAATTAACGTAGTTGTATATTTAAAGCATGTCTGTTTGCTTTTTTTTGCTTGGGCTATGCTTGCTTGTAGTTGTGACATTTAAAAGAGTGGATGCTGATAGTAGTGTCAGACTTCAAGAATCGAAAGGTAAGTTCACATCTTTAGGTAATTTCATATCTATATTTATGTATGTTATATCGTTGCTGTAAGGCTATTATTACACCAACTAGAAATAGTCCAACATACATGCCATTTCATAGTTAATCTCCTATCCCGAAATATCCATTGTGAGAATATCATTACCGTATCGTGCCCTTAATATATTTTAACAACATCTGCCTTTAAGCGCAGATAGGTTCTCTGTGGTGGCAAACGCAAATATTGGACACAAATGAGTCAATTTACAGTGATCTGATAAGTTGCACATCATTTGAACACTACCATTACCATAATTTTGTTTATTTTATGTTTGTGTTTAGCGGACAAACAACGGCGGTCCAACCAACCATCGGGACCAGTTAGTGATGGAGATAGAGCCTTTTATGAGAATTTACCATTTCATGGTTTGCAACCTGCACCAAATAAGGTAATTGAAACTTTTTTGAGGGTTTTTATTGGGATATTGGTATAGGATACATATATACGACCATTACTTTTGGATGCTTGCTCATCTTCCAGAGGAATATTGCTGTTGCTCACTTGAATGCCGATGCATGTCATAAATGCAATTGCGTCACAAGCCTTGAACTGCAACTGGCTTTTGATCATTTGTTCATTATGATTTATTAATGCAAAAGTTACTTTTATTAAGGTGTTGAGTTCATTTTTGCTTAGGATTTACGCAGTGCTTGGTTATTGAACATTCAAGTCTTTTATTATGACGTTGAGGTTTATTATTAGCCATCTCTTAATATTAGCTTTTTCAGCAGGAATTTCTTTCATTATCCTTTCTTCGCTTCGTGCGCAATGTTGAATAATCAAACGCAAATTCCATTTTCCGATAATTCAAAATACCGTACATGATAAAAATAATTGAATTAAGTGAGGATGCTGAGGAAAAGTTTGACCTAGGAGAGGAACCATTTATTGTGTAAATTCATATAATCATATGCTACAGCGAATCTTTTCAAATACTATCCATACACGCTTATTGTTGGTGGTCCGATAAAATTTGGGAGGTAAAATTTCATGATCAATGGCTCATTATATTGCAGGACAAAAGAGATAAACCCGTAAATTGTTTGGGAGTAAACAATTTTAACGAATTCTTTTATCACATGTGTTTGTAGACCTACATTTTGTTGTCATAATACAAATACAACACCGTGCAGGATAAGATGGCGGCATAATTCACAAAATAGATTATCGAAATAGAAGCTATTGTCGAAAAATGCAAATTTCTTTTAAAAAATACAACTTCATATTTTCAACGATGAACCTTTATGTCTAATTTCTTACATATGCGAGAATAAAAGTAAGAAGCTGTGATGAAACTCCCAGTGCCGAATTTTGAGAAATGTCATTCATATTAATTTAAATTAGCGTAATAATTTATTAACTTTATTTTATAATTTATTACATTCAAAATACAGCAATGAATTTATTTTGTTGGGTAACTTGACTTTATTAGTTACATTAACTGCAAAGTATATTTTGAAGAGGGGAGAAGCTGGGAATATGGACCCGGTTTTGTGAAAAAGATTCATATTGAAGGTACATTCCATGAGGGTAAATTCCTTATTCTGTGAATTATAGCCAGTTCCATATTACCACCCTGGTTCATATTCCCACCTCCTCTCTAACGGGGTCATATAGGGGAACGGCGAATTGAGTTGGACACACCAGTTCTCGTCTGATTACTGAAGTTAAGCAGCGCAACCCCAACTAGTACTGACATAAGTGGCCGCTTGGGAAAAATGGATACTGCTAATACCCAAAAATGGTCGCATTAGTGTAGTGTCTGTGCAGTCTCTGCATAAGAACTATGCTGTGGACGGGGCTCTAATGACCTTATAGTTGAAGGGCCCTAAAACACCAACAAACAAACAACAAGGGGGTCATACAAACACGAAAAGGAGTTATAACTTACCTTATTTACTCATATAATTTCCCGTCTCTTTTTTGCCCATGACTTTCAGGATTACTTAGCGTGGGTTAACGGCAATTCTACAAAAGCAACTCCTAACCCTTTTCCCGTCTATGACAGAGTCTGGTAACCATCTTGTCCCTCTGAATGAACACAAAAGCGATATATTGGACAGTGTTTTTCCACAGCCGGATGTCCACCAAAGCTGCAACCCCTATGCTTATTTATCATCGGTCTACTGTTCGTTGGGTCATTCCACCGATGCCAGGGGGCGAGCTCCTACACCTGGAAATTTTGCCTCATTCGCTCGTTGCATAGTAGAGAGGGCTATTTTACGTGCAAATACGTGCACCACACGGGACGTCTCTCTCGCCTCACAGAGGCTAACCCATATCGGTCCAATATCGAGCCTGGAACCACTGACGTAGTTACCGAGCATGCTACCCAATGGTAATCTTAACGGTAATCCTGATGATTATTATATAACATTGTTCCTTCTTCCCTATTGTTCTTTTTGCCAAATTTCTTCAAAAACGGGTAGGGTAAATATGCTAGGAACTACGGCATGTAAGGCTAAAATGTTAGGAAATGGGAGAGTAGGACTTGCATGCAACTCCAATAGGCCATGCCACTGCTGTCTTTTAAGTACGTTATTGTGGTACAACGATCCTTAAACCATCCATTAATTTGCTCAATGACCTCTAAATATGTAATTTGTTCCTAAAACTGCTTACTCCTTTTAGTTTGAAGTAAAAAGAAATTGAATTGCATATTAGTGAGCCACAGGTAATAAAATGGCGTAATAGTACCCTCTAAGATTTCTTAATTGCAAATAATAAAAATTGAGTGTGGTTTAATCAGTGGTTAACGTATTTGGCTTCGTGAATCCATGATTGCAAGCTTCATCCTTGCCGAAAGAATTACTTTCTCTCGGGATGGGACGGAAAGCCAGATGTGAATTAAAGCCTTGGCCCTGTGTAGTGTGAACGATGTCACTTCCATGTAAAGCAACCCTTTTTCTTGAAGTACATATACATCAACAACATTTTTCAGGTGTGTAGGAGCTCACCGTCTGGCGTCTGTGGAAGACAGGTGCTTTGAGAAAGAAAATCGACCAACGTTACATAAATACTTCGACATTTTCACGCAGCTGGCTGCCTAAGTACTGTCCAGGTTTCAGGTCCACGATTCCAAAGTAGCCGACTCTACCATAGGCCGGGAAACGGATTAAAAATAAATATATAGCAAATTGTTCCCTGGGTTCTCTGAAGAACCGACAAGAGAACTAAGAGCAGTAGTGCCCCAGGTAAAGTCAGAATCGACAGTACTGCGTGTTAAACAGCGTTAAAAGTTAACACAATGATTTTAGGACTATTTCTGTGCTATGCATTATGCAGAGTGGTGTATCCTAAACTTTTTTAATGTGCTTCCCAGGTTTTTTTCAAACAAATGTTAGATGTGCCCCACTTCCCCAGAGATGCAGCTAATGTTCATTAGTGAAAATAATGTGATAATGCACCTAATTTGCATTTCAGTGATGTATTTATCTTGTACCTGTGATTTCTGTATGCCGCTATTAACAAGACTTTTTAATTATTTAAATTCAAATAATATCAACTCTTTGCGACTTCTCCCAAACCTCTGATGTGACCCAGGTTTAAGAAGCATTGATGTACAGCATCAGGTATAGTCACTCTGTGGAAATGTAAACATCATCACCTCCATATCCCGCGTGTGGCAGGATCGGGTCTGCGGGTTCTAGTCCTCTACTCTCGCCTATCTCCCATCAGATCCCTGTCCACCCCACACATTCCATGTCCTTAATCTGATATTAGTCCCCATTCTTAAATAGACTGTTCTGGCCGGGGGTCTGAGCCAGGCATCTGAGACAGGCAGAAATATTGGACGGGTTGTCTGTGAGGATGCCGGCCTACCCCACGGAAGTTTATCGTTAACATTTCTAACAAAATTCATAGACACTGTTCAGTGGATAGTGTAGGACACATTTAAGAAATTTCATTTAAAGAGTAAGGTCACTTGCTTTTAAAGAAACTTTTAAGCACTTCGTTGTTGTATGAGAACCCAGGTGAATGAACTCAAGAGGCAGAATTTGTGACTCATTGCATCAACATGACGTCATTCTTCAAACAAGATGACCATTCAAGATTACCAAATTTTAAGTTCCTACCAGGGTACTCTGGCCAATTAAAAGTTTATTAACTGTAGCTAAATGATAATAATATACTCATTATCATCTGCTAACCCTGTGCATAGGGGGTTTTAGGATGCTGTGTTTGGCTTGACCATCCAACCCTCTTCTTTACTGCCCTTTATGTATATCCTCCTCATAACGGTAATGTATAGCGTAGATAAAATATTATTAATTGACTCTTGTGTGAATTCCATGCATGAATATTTTATTGTTTTGTTATTGTATGTGCATGAATGTCTGTTTTTATTCCGTTCCTGGCATGTTAATAGGATATTTTTGAAAGACCTGTGCCAGCACCACGTGATTATAGCCCTACTAAAATGCGACACATTTATCAAAACCTTTTGCTGCCGCTGCGTGCTTCAAAGGTAGGCATATTTTTAATCACAGGTTATTTCATCCTGACCTTCTGTTAGACATACCACTAAATATTTTAAATTATTGATGATAGCACTTCACGTTTGTGGCTACGTCTTTTATATACAATATATAAAATATCCATTGTCATGCTTTATAGATAAGATAGATATATTTCGCTATCCTGACTTTTCAAGCACGTTTGCTTTGACTTTTAATTGATATTTCATGTCTCTGCTAAATTAGTTAGTGTATTTAATTACATTGGTGTCACTGGGGGCGAACCTATGAAAATACATAGCCACTAAGCGTAAAAGGAACATGAAAAATTACTATTATGGTGTCCGGGGAAATTGTAACTGCTGCTTCCATTTTTCTTGCCCTTCAAGTCATTTGGATTAGTGTAAAAGTATCTAACATTCTTTGCTCTTGTTTAAAATTTAATGTCCAATGGAAAAGCTAGTGTTTAATTCAAGGGCATGAATAAAATGAATGGTTATGTTGGTGGCAATTTACCTTTAGGGGGAGCATGATATATATTGAAAAGTTAATGAATGACCATTGCTCACTCTTTTGCGTTGTCAATTTTGTGTCTGAAGCTGGAAAAAGGCTATACATTAGATATGAGTCAACAGCTTCTTTTAGATCAAAGTAGTGTCCGTAGAGGAAATTTGAAGAGATTGTTACCATGTAGGCTTTTGATCACTCAAATACTCCGTTTGGCTACCTTGGGCAATGGTCGTGTTGTTTTGTCCCAGGAGAATAAACACATTTATTGAAATTTCTCAAAAACTACTGGACAGAATTTGGTATGGAGACAGAGTAGGCTACAACAGGGAAAATCATTGCAAAATTATCAGTAATCTACATGAGAGCAGGAATGTTCAAAACTCATTGGGAGATGGCGGTCCGAAAATGAGGGTAATGGAGAGGTGATATGGTCACTTCTATCTGACACGTAGGTTGCACAGCGAGTCATCATACTCCTTATGATGCAGTGATGACTCCCCGAAGCAACTGCATCGACTCCTGCATCAAGGCAGTTCTTATTTCCTGGCTAGTTCTGGAAGGTGGTTGGCGAATTGCAATAGCCCTCTCAGGTGCATCCCCGACATGCTCAATTGGATTCAGACGTGAATATCTGGTCATCAAGTATGATACCTGCCCAAGCCGTGACACCTCCACTACCATAATGGTCCCTTTCCCTGATGTTGGAAGGACAATAGGGGATCTCAGGTTCTCTCCAGATTAAAGCCCGTCTAGAATCTGTGTCTAGGCTAAATTTGTGACGGAATTTTACAAAACACGTTGAGTATTCCTGATTTGTACAAATGAAGTAACAGCGAATACCAAATGGCCATGTTTTAAGTTTATCATTGTGACAGCGCCACCTGCATAAAGATGGAGTGGCTTAATGCGTTCTCGTCTGATCACTGAAGTTAAGCAACGCAACCCCAGCTAGTACTGACATGGGTGGCCGCTTGGGAAAACTGAGTACTGCTAATACCCCAAAATCGTCGCATTTGTATAGTGTCTGTGCAGTCGCTTCATTAGAACTAAGCAGTGGACGGAGTTCTAATGACCTTGTAGTTGAAGGGCCCTAAAGTACCAACGAACAACAATCTGCATAAAGGACTGAAGACATAATTTCCAGTTTTGAGTTCAGTATTTTTGAGAAATTTTAGTAAATAAGTTTATTCTTTTAATTTTGAATACCAGTGTACAATGGATGCATTCGCGCTTCCTTGAATCTGATTTAACATTGTTTTACTTAGAAATCGATTTGTTTTTCGCATTTTGTGATATACATCAGGCTGCTGAGTTCAGATTCTATGACTACCATTCATTATTTTTCGATTCCAGAATCTTTTTTTTATTTCAAATGTTTTCCTAGCTCACCATTAAAAATGAAAGTTGATGTAAGATTTTGTGACAATGTCTACAAAAAAAATCGATAACTTTTTAAAAATATTTGGAAAATCTTTTGACATCGACTGATACACCATATTAAGTAATGTTTTTTTTCTAGAAGAGATTAATGTTGATAAAATTTAAAAACTAATAATATATTATCTTCACAAGTATTACGTAGTCCAAGTATTGGACTCGGCAGCTCCATTGTCTTGGAAATAAAAGATGTTTCTGCATGATGACATTAAAATGCATGAATCCCGATTAACTGCTTTATTCCAGACTAACCAAGCATTGCCATCGAAAATGAATCCCGTGGATCCCAGTGATTTACCTACTGTTCCAGCTCCACCCCGGCCCCAATTAACTGCATCGTGTGCTCTACCATCCTCTTCCTCTTCCTCGAACTTCTTCTCTCAGTCCACCACCAATTCTCAAGGACTGCGTGATGGGGTGGTGTATGCCGATTTAGCCCTGAGTGCTGCTGGACTGGGACATGGGGTTAAAAGGAAAGATAGACCAACGGAATACGCTGTGCTAACTTTTTGCCGAGACAACACCGCTTCAGAAGTGTAATCATTGATCTCCGTTAAAGGTAGGGTTATTTCACGCGACTTATGTTTGGTTGGGTAAAATAATGCTGTATAGATTGAAGTGCAATTAATACCACGTAGGACATTTACTCTCATTATGTCTTTCGGAAGTTTCTGTTCCTTTGTACCTTAATATTTCGTTTCAGCAGTATTGAATATTGATAACTTTTATAGTTTTTTTATATTCAGCAGTAGTAGAGCTACGTTTCCTAATGATTATTCTCTGGAGCATATGTTCCCTAGGAATGCATACTGCACATAATTAAATATTGAATCATTTCCTTTCATTATAAAGTGAGAGGTATGTTTGCTGTCGCAAAATCTGAAAATTAGGATAGTGATCAAAAATCGCATTATTATTGATAGGCTGAATC